>JARYGA010012816.1:0-161605 GCA_030545235.1 Helianthus tuberosus | reverse complement strand
GATGACGTCGACTTGTTTGACAAGGATCCATTAGAGGATGACTTTGAGGGCGAGGCCCACACAGCTGCTGGTGATCTCTTACTTCTCGCGGATGCTCCTGCAGAGGAGGCACCCATCCATTCACCCGTCCCAGACTCCTTTGAGTCTGTGGCATCTGCACCATCACACACGCAGGGAGTGCAGCACTATTCGCATGATACAGACCCTGATAGAGCATCATCCGCTGCACCTGCCCCTGCCCCTAGTTTTGCGATCGATCACGACATTGATGATGATTCAGACCCCGTTTTCCCACCTGGTTTTGATCCAGACCAGGATATTGATTTTATCCACCTAGATCAGCCCATGGAGGACCCTGTTGACCCCGTTGATCCCATGTTCGCTGATCCCGCTGATTTCGAGACGGAGTTTGACGATCCGGAGCCTGCTGTGGCCCCCGAGCCAGTAGTTGCTCCAGACCCCGCATTCGAGCATGACCCTATCCATGCTGATGTACCCGCTGTTGATCCTTTGATTGCTAATTTGCCTGTTGACGATCATCCTATTATTGCTCCACTGTTGGAGGGTGATCTTGTTGTTGTTGATGCTCATGTTGATGTTCTATTTATGTTGGGGGATCCTGTTGTTGCTCCACCGTTAGTGGACGATCAGGTTGCTGATGTTCCCGCTGATCCTGTTGTCGCCCCTCTTCCTGGACCAGTGCCTGTAGAGCCTGATCATGCACCCTTTGCGACCCATGTTGACCCTCGATATGCGCACACCCGAAATGGGTGGATAGACGATGATGATGACTACCCGTCTTTTGTGGTACCTGTTACACCTGCTTCAGTTCCTACTGATGTTCCTTTGCATCCCGTTCATACTACCGGTGTTAACCACACCGACTTACCTGTTATGTTCCGTCAGTTTACACCGCCATCGCGCCCGGGAGAGGGTTCCTCGACTCACCCCTTTGGTCATGTGCCGACATCTGTCCCGGTCATACCACAGTTTTCTTCTCTTGTTCCCCCTGTTGCACCATTTGCTGTACCATCCTTTGCTCCGTCTAGTGAGCCTTTTCTTTGGACTTCACCACCCATTATGCCACCGACGGATCCGTATCACCCATATCATGTGGGGTCTTCTACTGAGGATGTCCTTGTTTCTTTCATGATCCAGCAGGAGGCACTGACTTGTCGCGTGCAGGAGCTTGAGAGAGCACAGCGACCACCATGCCAGTGCCAGGGCCAGACTCACCCTGCGATATCACACCCTCCTCGTCCGTTATCTCCCGACTCTGCTGCTCGTTTTTGGACTCAGGAGCAGCAGCTAGCGTATCTGTTGCGTTCTCATCGAGCCATGGAGGAGGATTGGCTTCACATGCGCCGATTGCTCTTTTCTCATTTCCCCCCTCCTCCACCGCCATCAGCGTAGGGCTATTTTGTACGACACGGGTAGACTTTTGTTGAGAAGACGGCGATTGCACAGATTGCACAACTTTTGGGAGACTGCATATTGATCCTGACTTCTGTTGTTATGTATATTGGATATTGTTGACACTGATTTGATATTTTGGACTGGGGTGATGTAGCCCTTAGTGATTGATGTTGTATGATACAGTTGTGTACTTGTAAACTTTACATTGTGGTCTCGATTTATGGCAATGCAATCGCAGTATTCTCATCAGATGTGATGTTTGATTGATTGTTTATGTTCTATAACATGAGATGTTATGTGTTTGGTTTATTTTAACATGAGATGTTATGTATTATTACTATCGTTATATACGCACACTTTACCTACCATGACCTGACTTACGTGAACACATCTTTTAAAAGATGCCACCGGAACGCGATCCGCGCATGCCTGCCAACGAGGCAGAACTTCGACAAATCATCGCTGCCGCCATAGCGCAGTACGCAGCCTCATAAGGAGGACCCAGCGGAAGCAGTTCGAACAATAACGGCAACAACAATCCACCGCATGGTAATGTTAAGTCGTTGAGATGGATTACAATACATTTTGTAGCACGCCCGCTAATACCATTTGTATATTCTAACGTATGTGTAGGGTGCACCTACAAGCAGTTCCTAGACTGCAAGCCTGTGAACTTTGACGGCACCGGAGGTGCTGTTGCTTTTGTAAGATGGGCTGAGAAAACAGACTCTGTTCTTCGAATGAGCAAGTGCGCTCCAGACCAATAAGTGACTTACATTTCTGGGCTATTCTTGGACGGAGCCCTGTCCTTGTGGAACTTACAAGTTCAGACTCTTGGTGAAGCTGCAGCTTACGCAATGACATGGAACGAGCTGAAAGAGCTCATGCGAAGAAAGTATTGCTCACGCGCTGAAATTCAAAGGTTGGAAACTGAGTTTTGGCATTTGAAGATGGAAGGTCTGAAAATTGCTGAGTACGTTCAGAGATTCCACGACCTATCTCATGTGGTACCTTATATGGTTACACCGGAATTCAAGCGAATTGAGCGCTTTATTTGGGGTTTAGCTCCACAAATCATGAGTATGGTTACCTCATCCAAGCCTACAACGATCACAGAATCCATCGACTTAAGTGTGGCGCTTACAGAGGAGGCTGTTAGGTTGAACAAGTTTTCGAATGTTGAGCCAAAGAAGAAAGAGACTCACGTAGAGTCGTCTGGGGATAACAAAAGGAAGTTCTCGAACTTCAAGCAGGGAACTAGCGGTGTTGGTAAGAGAGGAGAATCAAGCACACCGGCAAGGGCCAAAACCGGTGCTGATAGCAGAGGAAAAGGTTACATGGGCGCTTTACCAAAGTGCGAATCATGCCAGTACCACCATGCTGGCCAGTGCAGGAATAGAAAATGTGAGACTTGTGGCAAAAATTGGTCACTTGAAGGATACTTGCTGGGTTGGTAATGGTCGGGGTGGCCAAGGAGGTTTTGGCAATAGGAACAACAATCGAGGCGGAAACGGAAACCGTGGAAATGTTGCGAATCAAGCTGGGAATGGAAATCGCAACCAAAATAACGCTCAGGGTGGAATTGGAAACGGGAATGGCCGAGGGCCAGGTTGCTTTAATTGTGGTGAAGTGGGACACTTTAAGAAGGAATGCCCAAAATTGAATCAAGCCCGCGGAAGAGTGTTTAACATCGGCGCAAGGGAAGCGCGCCAGGATCCCAACGTTGTTACTCGTACGTTCCCTGTAAATCAACACTTTGCATCTATTCTGTTTGATACTGGTGCGGATTATAGTTTCGTGTCATTAGAATTTAAGGAAATACTTGGATTGATGCCTAGTAAGTTAGACGTGCCGTACTCCATCGAATTAGCAAATGGGAAACTAGTTGAGACGGGTGAAGTCATTAGAGGAAGTGATAGAATTGGGAGGACACGAATTTGCGCTAGACCTGCTACCAGTCGAGTTGGGAAGCTTTGATGTGGTAGTGGGAATGGATTGGTTGTCCAGCGACAAGGCCGAGATTGTTTGCCACAAGAAGACCATCCGTATCCTGGTGACGGATGAAGAAACAATCATAGTGCACGGAGAGGAGCATGAAACGCCGCTGAGAATCATTAGCTGTCTGAAAGCCAGAAAGTGCTTGAAGAAAGGATGTGTTGCATTCTTAGCACACATCGTGGATAAGGATGCTGCCGAACAGAAGATCGAAGACATTCCAGTCGTGAAAGAATATCCGGAAGTCTTTCCAGAAGACTTGCCAGGATTACCGCCTCAAAGGCAAGTTGAGTTCCTCATTGATTTGGTTCCAGGCGCCGCGCCTGTAGCCAAGGCACCCTACAGACTTGCGCCATCAGAAATGCAGGAGTTGTCGACACAACTCCAGGAGCTATTGGATAAAGGATTCATCAGACCAAGCTTCTCACCTTGGGGAGCTCCAGTATTGTTCGTTAAGAAGAAGGACGGTAGTTTTCGTATGTGCATAGACTACCGTGAGCTTGATAAGTTGACTATCAAGAACAGATACCCTTTGCCGAGAATCGATGATCTTTTTGATCAGTTGCAAGGCTCAAGCTTTTATTCGAAAATCGATTTGCGATCAGGATACCATCAGCTGAGAATACAAGAGGAAAGTATTCCTAGAACCGCTTTCAGAACTCGCTATGGACACTACGAGTTTCTGGTAATGCCGTTTGGGTTGACAAACGCACCAGCTGTTTTTATGGATTTGATGAATAGAGTGTGTAAGCCGTACCTAGACAAGTTTGTGATTGTGTTCATAGACGATATCTTGATTTATTCAAAGACAAAGAATGAACACGAGCAGCATTTGAGAGCTATATTGGAGTTGCTCAAGAAGGAGAAATTATACGCCAAGTTCTCGAAGTGCGAGTTTTGGCTACGCAAAGTCCAGTTTCTTGGACACGTGGTTAATGGAAATGGAATCCATGTTGATCCCACAAAGATCGAGGCGATCAAGAATTGGGAGACCCCAAAGACGCCAACCGAGATTCGACAATTCTTAGGTTTGGCGGGTTATTATCGAAGATTTATTGAGGATTTCTCCAAAATTGCTCAACCTCTGACCGCGCTCACACAGAAGGATAAGAAGTTTGATTGGGGAATCAAACAAGAAGAAGCGTTCCAGTTACTGAAAAACAAGCTTTGTGACGCGCCAATTTTATCGCTACCCGAAGGAACTGATGATTTCGTGGTATACTGTGACGCCTCACGTCAAGGATTGGGTTGCGTGTTGATGCAACGCCAGAAAGTTATAGCTTACGTTTCACGCCAATTGAAAGTTCATGTAAAGAACTATACCACGCATGAATTGGAGCTAGGCGCAGTGGTTTTTGCACTAAAAATCTGGAGACATTATTTGTATGGTACAAAGTGTACAATCTTTACGGATCATAAGAGTCTGCAGCACATATTCGACCAGAAAGAGCTGAATATGAGACAAAGCCGTTGGGTCGAATTGTTGAACGACTACGACTGCGAGATCAAGTACCATCCAGGGAAGGCGAATGTGGTCGCCGATGCCCTGAGTCGAAAAGAAAGGATTAAGCCCATCAGGGTTAGGGCTTTGGAGATGATTGTCCCGACGGATCTCGCTTTGCGTGTTCATGCCGCGCAGAGAGAAGCTTTGAAATAAAGGAATATTGAAGAGGAATATCTCCGTGGAATGGAGAAGCAATTAGTGCCAAACGAGGAAGGGACTTTATGCTTCATGAAATGGATTTGGGTTCCTCTGTTTGGTGGTTTGAGAAAAGTTATTTTTGATGAAGCCCACAAGTCTCGGTACTCAATTCATCTCGGAGCAGATAAGATGTACCAAGATCTCAAGGATTTCTATTGGTGGCCTAGGATGAAAGGCGATGTTGATGTTTATGTTAGCAAGTGTTTAACGTGAGCCAAGGTAAAAGCTGAATATCAGAAGCCTTCAGGACTTCTGCAACAACCTGAGATTCCCAAGTGGAAATGGGAACAGATTTCAATGGACTTCATAACTAAGCTGCCAAGGACCCCCAGAGGTCATGACACTATTTGGGTAATAGTTGACCGTCTGACCAAGTCCGCACACTTCCTGCCAATCAAAGAGAAGGATAACACGAGTAAACTTGCGGAAATATACATGAGAGAGATCGTCGCACGTCATGGAGTGCCTCTCTCGATTATCTCCGATAGAGATGGGAGATTTGTATCAAGGATTTGGAAATCCTTCCAAGAAGCTTTTGGCTCCCAACTGAATCTAAGCACTGCATTCCATCCGCAAACTGATGGACAAAGTGAACGAACAATTCAGACATTGGAGGATATGCTGAGAGCATGTGTAATGGATCTAGGTAGTAGCTGGGATAATCACTTACCATTGGTCGAATTTTCGTACAACAACAACTACCACACAAGCATTGGAGCCGCACCATTTGAAGCTCTTTTCGAACGCAAGTGTCGATCACCACTATGCTGGGCTGATGCAGGTGATAGGCAGCTTGTTGGTCCCGAAATCGTCCAAGAGACGACAGACAAGATTGCGCAGATTCGGAAACGCATCGAAGCGGCTGGCGACATGCAGAAAGCCTATGCAGATCCAAAGAGAAAACCTTTGGAATTTCAAGTTGGGGATATGGTTTTATTGAAAGTATCACCCTGGAAGGGTGTGGCACGCTTCGGGAAGCGTGGGAAGTTGAATCTGCGTTACATTGGCCCTTTCAGAATTCTGCAAAGGATTGGGCTTGTAGCCTACAAGTTGGACCTACCTGCTGAACTCCATGGTGTTCACGATACATTCCATGTATCAAATTTGAGAAAGAGTCCAACACAAGATACAGTGATCATTCCTGCTGACGAAGTACATATCGACGACACGCTCCACTTCACCGAAGAACCCGTCGAGGTTACAGATTGGAAAGTTAATAAAACTCGCAGGAGCAGTGTCAAACTCGTCAAAGTTCGATGGAAGGCTAGACATGGACCGGAATTCACGTGGGAACGTGAGGATCGTATGAAAGAGAAATACCCCCATTTGTTTCCTAAGACCCCTGCAACTAGAAGCAGAACTTAAATTTCGGGACGAAATTTATTTAACAGGGGGAGAATGTGACAACCCTCACCAAACCAGGTATCCGTACGAATTAATTAATATTTAATTACTGCTTAATTACTGTGCTTGCTTACAGTTGTGATTAAACTGCTACTTGAATTCTGATATATACATGTTCATGCATCATACTTTATTACTGTCACTCTATTATTTACACACAAACCTTAGTGACAACCTTGATACACAAAAGCACAGTGAGCACACTATACGGGATACCCAGTAAACATGCTGACATAGCCAGCATCAGACAGTTACTGTCTCTAAGGCCAGTATGAGCCAGGAATAGATTACTACACTAGTAGGGAGGTGAGGATTGTAGAACTGCGTCACTAGGTGATAATTATAGTGACCGGATGTGCCTAAAACGTACTTTGAGTACAAAATTCTGCACTTTAAATAAAAATTCAGCATTAAGCTAACTAGTAAAGTGCCAAAACATGAGAAAAATATTACTAGACACTTTCCAAAGTGTCGGGGATAAATTGTGTCACTAAAAATAATATTAACGACACTTTAAATACTTATTTAGCACTTTAACGGAGTAATATCCAACCGTACAACCGGACTTTACCCGGAACATAAAAATATTGTCATTGACATTATTTTTCTTTTCTGAGCCAGTTAGGGTCCCCGAATACCCTAACACCCGTTATAATAAATAACCTATCTTAATTACTAATTAAACAAACTAGAGCACTAAGTATCTAGTTAAAATTCAACCATGAACCCCCCCCCCCCCCCCTTGAACGAGTTCGGTTCCCATGGGGGACACCCCACTAACTTTCTTGATTAATTTAATCTCACATGTTAAATATCTACCCTACATAAGAACCATGGGACAATTTGGATGTTGTGCTATATAAGAGACCAAAGGATCACACTTACACTTCAAACCACACTTAACAAAAATCAACTCCTCCCTCTCCTTCTCTAGATATCTCGGCCGAACACCATAGTCCACCCACCAACACTTTCAATTTTCCATCTTGCAATCCCACATACACACTAGTGTGTTAGAGCTCATACGAGGAGACCCGGAGCTTACGGAATCGCGAGGACCTCTCTACGACGCTATTAACCACCCGTTTTTCGTCTAGTTTCTTCCCTAGCCTCGAGCTAGTAGTAAGTGACTCTAAACACCCTATTGTTCATATCTAACGTGGTTAATAAGAAATTTAACGGGTAAAAATTATGAACACTAGAGATCGAAACTAAAAGTCTACTAAAAATAATAAACATGGTGGTTAATGAATGAATGTTAGTGTAAAACTTTTGAAACTAGTTTTGTTATGATTATTTATTGTTGTTGATTGCTAGTGTTGGAATGGATCGTCACCAAACCACGCTAGATCATGTTCATGGAACATGAACTAGCCTTATGATAAGTCGTAAAGTTATTAGATGACGAACCCTTTCAAACATAAACATGAACTTGTGTAAAAACATTTTTTCTTATGAAATGGAGTTCTAAACTAGTAGATCTAAAGATCTACAAGTGGTATTGTCGAAGAACCAACTATAAGACGAAACCATGTTTTAAAACCGGATCTTTCCTAAAGTAAAGGTGTTTTTGTGAACAAACAAGTGTGTAGACACTTGTGTAACGAAAGGTTTTAACAAAGAATTATTTTTGAGATTTTTTACAAGAAGTTGTAAACTTACACTTTCTTTAAAAATAAGATTTTTAAGAAACCTATTTCATTTATAAAAATAGAAAGATCTACTAAAAACACCGGAAGGTTACTACACACTTTTACATAACCCACAAGTTCATGTGTTTGCGACTTACGTATATTTTTGACTAGTTTAGTGTTGAAACATTGTTTGTTGATGTTGAGAAAATTGTTGATTGAGTTTTGAAAAGAAAATGATACACTTGTAAGCGTGGCTACCTCCAGTTACAGAGGAGGCTCTGGCGAAATTTTTCCAGAAATATAACACTTGGAAATATTTTTACAACAAGTGTTATGAGTATATTTTTGACTTGTTTTCCGAATAAAATTTCGCCATGATTTTATTACAAAATAACCAAGTGTCGGAGGTGGGATTTTCATAAATAAAACTTGTTAAAATATATATTTAGAATATATATTTTTCATAGTAACACTTGTGTAATTTTTATGATTATTTTGTGAACTACATAAATATTATTTTTAGGGTAAAAATAATATTACTAGAATACACTGAATATTAACGGCTCCAAAATAATACGAACGCCTTCACAATAAATATTTAAGTTACACCGGTATTATTTATTACCACCCGAACCTTACAACGTAACTTACGTATTTTCAGAAAATACTCATAGGTGTGTATTTTGACAAGGATATTATTTTGGAAAATTATATGGAATAAGATATAATATTTTTGGGAAAAATATTTATATTTTGGGAGTAAAGTATTTTGGACAAATGAAATAAAATATATTACATTAAGTGAGACTTAATAATATATTTCGAAGTTTTACGAACGCACATGTATTAAAACCCCCATCCTTGGGAAGGAATATATTTACCAAATAATTACGAAGTGTAATTACGAAATAGTTGCCTAACTATTTCCCGAAGACATTAAACCTTAAGCTAGGGCACGGCCGTCCGTCTAATAGAAGTTAGTACGTGTAGGTCGTCACGCAGCAGGTTACTTTGGGACGGACTATTTCGAGACGCACTTCAGTGAGTTCATGTCCCCCTTTTCTCTTAACTGTTTTCAGTTTTTAAACTTCGGGGGTGAAATACACGTTAGAATTATTAAGGACATTTTTATACATGGTATGGTTAGCTTAAGGAGGGTTAGGACGTACAAATAATGTTAGTGGGTAGGTGGAACTAAAGGCCATTAATCTTCGTTGTAGGACCGAGGG
Organism: Helianthus tuberosus; assembly: GCA_030545235.1. Lineage (NCBI taxonomy): Eukaryota > Viridiplantae > Streptophyta > Magnoliopsida > Asterales > Asteraceae > Helianthus > Helianthus tuberosus. The sequence goes on along the minus strand of JARYGA010012816.1, from coordinate 152,225 downwards.
ACATTAGTGATAGATCTATTTAGGTGTAGTGAGCCCTACTCCTGAGTCCGCAGGGTGGACTAGGTGGTGACTAAGTGCCCGACGCACAAATCCGCTATGGTTGAGTCTTCCTGCATCACTTCACACATATCATTGGCTTTGCAACCCAATGGTGATCTCTTTTTCCTTATTGCTACATACCAGGGACATTTTTCATCGGCACGTACTTAAACATTTATACATCGGGACGTACTTAAACCTTTTTACATTGGGACGTACTTTAAAGGTTTTACATACTCACTTTCACATGAACTCGCTCAACTTTATGTTGATTTTTCAACTTACATGTATTTCAGGGAACTAAGGATCTGGCACGGTATGCTACGTTTTCATGCTGCGTAGAGTTATGGGATCATCCGAGTTTAGGGGTTGTGGCTTTTACCTGGACGAGTCACAGTTCTTAAACTACGTCTATTTTAAGTTTGTGGTTGTGTCTTTCAAACAATGTTTTTATGTTATTATGTTGTAATTTCCGTTGCATGTGTCAACGCCTTAAGACAATGTTGTGGTATTTTACTTTTCAAACTTAAATCAATGGATGATCTGCCTGGTTTTATTTTCGTATAGCTTTGTTGTGATTAAGCTATGGTATTAAGAAGTCACACCAAATAAACCCACGCTTCCGCAAAAGCCAGGGTGTGACAACACTGTAATTGACTTTCGACGGGAGAAGCATGGCAAGGGATTTAGATACGCTGCTTGTCAATGGACCAAGAAGTTCACGAAGCCCAATGGTATTTACAGAAATATGAAATGCAAATTTGTCTACTCTACAAAAAAAGGCAAGCTGATCTTAAAGACAGTCTACAAATAGTTATGGTTGTTGATATTATCTCATTTGAGATGAAGTAATGGGATGGTGATATATCAAACTTCTATATTTTCCAAACTTACGATTTACGAATATTTAAATTATAATCATGTATGCTTATCTTGTTAGTTATATTAACTTAAATTTTTGCTGTACATTCATTATATTTTAGTTGGCTCTTCATGATACATTACAACTTGAATTATACTTTGTAAATTTATGGCCAGTCATCGACATTTAAAAGGCTTCAACAAATTTATGGGTGATCTTTGTCATAACTTCACTTGAATTATACTCTGCAACCTCTAATTACAAAGAACAGTGTTTTAACATCTACAACTAAAGGGATACACTCAACATCTATTTAGATAAAGTCTGCCAAACCCAAAGCTCTGTTGAACACAAAATCTGTTGAAGCAAAGTCTGTTGTTCCAAACAACCTCGGCTGATAAACACAAAGACTATTCTAGCAAAGGTCTACCAAAAGAGAACCTTTGCTGCTAAATATGAATGCAAAAGCATCATGAAGCTAACATCTGCTGTTACTTAACAGATGATATGTCGCAACCCCCGATCCCTTATCTGTCCCGAGAAGGGGCGGACGCGAGCTCGTAGTTACAATACATTTATAGGGACAAACCACCATATTTGATATTAATAATAACATGGGCAAAACCCAAGTTTCTTATTACAATACATTTATAGGGACAAACCCTATTTTATTGAATTTAAAACATCGTTTATTAGGTAACTTTTATTGCCACATTTTTCCCAAGCCGTCAGTGCTCTCCAGCTGGCTTTTCACTAATTGGCTGTTCACATTGTGTTACCTGTAACGCGTTTTATAAACATTTGTTAGTCGGAAATACTGGTGAGTGAATCCCAGTTTAATCAAGAAACATTTTATCAATTAAAACAGTATTGAGAGCGATCACATTGTTTATTTCTACACAATTACTCATTCAGTATTTGCCACTCGACCGGATCTGTGGCTATGGTCAAATTACCCATTGGCTAACTCGTCGTCCAATGGTAATGTACTGTCATTCCGATTATTACTACTACTCGTAGTAATAAATTTTGTATACAAAACCCCATAATACCGGCTGTAATTGAAGAACTACAAAGACTCAATCACCGCTTAATCACATTGTAAACAATTAAGGTTTTGTAAAATATTTCAAAAAGGTTAACAAAAAGAGAATAAACTCACATTGCTATCTTAGATTTCTTGTAAGGGTTTCCTGGATATAATCTATAATTTATACAAATGTACATTGGTTAGTATCATAACTCTTTGAAAATATTGATGATACCCTCCCCGAGACGGCATTCCAACAACTACGTCAGGCAGAACCACGACAGTTGTTACGGAACCCTAAATCAATCGAGCAGCGTAACTATTATGAAACTGGGGTTATAATACTTACAACGGAGCAGAACCTCACTAATTAGGGGTATAATACCCGCGGATTATAAGTCTATTACTTCAGAATTCATTTAGAAAGAAAAGATGTGAGCGACGGAAATGAAATCCCTAGGCCTCCTTATATAGTTGCTGAAATCTGGTTCGCACGCGGCCCGTGTAAGGAACAGACAAGGGTTACGCGGCCCGCGTCAACCCTGGTCAACGGAATAGCTTAGCTGATTCGATGTGTAGGTCCGCCATGATGTCAACACGTGTCAGCTCAGTATGTCTCCGCGTTGTAGGTCTCTCGCGGCCCGCGTTAACTTAAACGAGGTCTTACGCGGCCCGTTTGAACTAAAGAAAATCAAAGGAATCCGGTATTCACCTTGATACCGCTCGCGTAGATGGTTGGGGTGGGTCTACGCGGCCCGCCTCAACTTACTATTTCTTGTTTTTAATTTAATATATATATTATAACATATTTCGGGCTTGGTTTTTTTTCACATACGGGTATATTTAAAGACATATAAGGATATTTTAAGATATAATAGGATGTCGGAAATATTATGAGAGTGTCGGTTTTACCGAGGGTTGTTACATTCTCCCCACCTTGTTTTAGAGCTCGTCCTCGAGATCTATTGAAACAAATGCGGATATTTCCTTTGCATTTCAGATTCAAGCTCCCATGTGTACTCAGGTCCTCTTTTGGAGTCCCACTTTACTTTGACCAGAACTAGTCTCTTATGTTTGAGATTCTTGACTTTCATGTCTTCAATTTGTAGAGGACTTTCCACAAACTTGAGTTGTTCATTTACCTCTATATCCTTAAGAGGTACTAATAGTGATTCGTCAGCTAAACACTTTTTGAGATTAGATACATGAAACACATCATGTATTCCTGCCATTTCCTCTGGCAGTTGTAGCTGATAGGCTACAGGTCCTATTCTTCTAATAATCTCAAAAGGTCCAACATACCTGGGACTTAGATTTCCCCGTTTGATGAATCTTACCACTCCTTTCCTAGGAGAGACTTTTAACAATACTTTATCTCCTACTTGAAATTCTAATGGCTTGCGTCGGTTATCAGCATAGCTTTTCTGTCGATCACGTGCTGCTTTCAGTCGTTCCTTGACTTGAATAATCTTGTCAGTTGTTTCTTGTACTATCTCAGGTCTTGATAGTTGTTGTTCCCCAATTTCTGCCCAACAGACAGGGGTTCGACACTTTCGTCCATAAAGTGCTTCGAGTGGTGCAGCATTGATACTTGTGTGATAACTATTATTATAAGAAAATTCTATTAAAGGTAAGTGATCATCTCAATTACCTCCAAAATCAATTACACAAGCTCTAAGCATATCTTCCATTGTTTGAATTGTTCTTTCGCTTTGTCCGTCCGTTTGAGGATGATAAGTTGTACTTAATTTTAACTTGGTTCCCAGTGCCTTTTGGAAACTTGACCAAAAATGAGAGGTAAATCGGCTATCTCTATCAGAAATAATTGATAAAGGAATGCCATGTAAAGAAACAATTTCATTTACATATAATTTAGCTAATTGTTCCATACTGAAAGTTTCTCTCATTGGTAGGAAATGAGCTGACTTGGTTAGTCTATCTACAATCACCCAGATTGTATCATTACATTTCTTTGTTTTGGGTAATTTAGTAACAAAATCCATTGTTATCAATTCCCATTTCCACACTGGCATTTCTAATTGTTGCAATAAACCTGAGGGTTTCTGATGTTCAGCTTTAACTTGTGAACAAGTTAAACATTTAGAAACATAGGCTGCTATGTCCTTTTTCATTCCTATCCACCAGAAATTTTTCCTTAAATCCTGATACATTTTATCACTTCCTGGATGTATCGTATACTTAGACTTATGGGCTTCTTCTAATATACGATGACGTAGGTTTCCTAATTTAGGTATCCACATTCTCTTTTTATGGAATCTCCAAATTCCATCCATTCCTTGTTCCAATTCTTTTAGCATACCTTTTAATTTTTCAGAATCATCATTGATTACTGATTCTTGTGCTTCTCTTATATGATCATTTAAATCTACTTGCAGATTTAATTTAAGAGAACGTACCATTTTTGGCTTTTCATGATACTTTCGACTTAAAGCATCTGCCACTACATTTGCTTTTCCTTCATGATACTGGATATCACAATCATAGTCACTAAGTATCTCCATCCAGCGTCTTTGTCTCATATTCAACTCCTTTTGTTTGAAAATATACTTTAAACTCTTATGATCAGTGAATATGGTAAACTTACTACCATAAAGGTAATGTCTCCAAATCTTAAGAGCAAAAATTATAGCTCCTAACTCTAAATCATGAGTTGAAAAATTTTCTTCATGATTCTTAAGTTGTCTAGATGCGTAAGCTATAACATTTTGTCGTTGCATTAATACACATCCATAGCCTAATTTAGAAGCATCACAATAGACTACAAAGTCTTCAGCTCCTTCTGGTAATGCTAGTATGGGTGTATGGGTTAATCTTTGCTTAAGAATTCTAAAGGCTTCTTCTTGTTTTACTCCCCATTCAAACTTAACAGATTTACAGGTTAGCTTAGTTAAGGGAATGGCTATTCTAGAGAAATCTCGAATAAATCTTCTATAATAACCGGCCAGTCCTAAGAAACTTCTAACCTCGGTTGGTGACTCAGGGATTTTCCATTTAGTAATTGCCTCGATCTTTGTTGGATCTACATGAATTCCTTCATGGTTAACTAAATGTCCAAGGAATTGTACCTGTTCTAACCAAAATTCGCACTTAGAGAATTTAGCATAAAGCTTTTCCTCTCTTAACAGACTTAAAAGTGCGTGCAAATGCCTTGCATGATCCTCTTTATTCTTAGAATAAATTAGAATATCATCTATGAAGACTATTATGAATTTATCCAAATATGGCTTACATATTCGGTTCATCATGTCCATAAATGCGGCTGGGGCATTGGTTAAACCAAATGGCATGATAGTAAATTCATAATGGCCATACCTTGTTCTAAAAGCGGTCTTAGGAATGTCCCCTTCCTGTACCTTTAATTGATGATATCCTGACCTTAAATCGATTTTAGAGAAAAATCGAGCTCCTTGTAGTTGATCAAACAGATCATCGATTCTCGGTAATGGATACCGATTCTTAATCGTGACTTTGTTTAATTCACGGTAGTCAATGCACATACGCATTGATTCGTCTTTCTTTTTAACAAATAGTATCGGCGCTCCCCATGGCGACGAACTTGGTTGTATAAATCCTTTCTCTAACAATTCATCTAATTGTTTCTTCAATTCTTGCATTTCTGCAGGTGCCAACTGATAAGGTGCTTTGGCAATCGGTGATGTTCCTGGTATTAAATGGATTCTGAATTCAACTTCTCTGTCTGGAGGTTGCCCTAGCAATTCTTCTGGAAATACATCTGAAAACTGAGATACTACTGGAATATCTTTTAAATCCTTTCCTTTAGTGTTAGTGATTATAGAAATCAAATACACTATAGAACCTTTTCTTATATAACTTGCAGTTTTCATCACAGAGATGAATTTAGTTGACCTAGAGATTTTATCTCCTTTAATTGTGATCGTTTTACTTTTTGGTGAATTTACTTGAATTGACTTTTGATCACATAAAATACTGGCTTTATTGGCTATTAACCAATCCATTCCTAAAACAACATCGAATCCTGCCAGATTCATGGGATAAAGATTTGCAATAAACTTTTGATTTAAAATTTCTATGCTTGCTCCCTGCAAGATTTCAGAAATTCTAACGGTTTCTCCATTGGCTGTCTCTACTAAGCATTCTTGTGGTAGTTTAGTTAATGACTGATTTAGAAATTTGCAAAATAATGTATTAATAAAACTTTGGTTTGCACCAGAGTCAAATAATACTTTAGCAAAAACATCATTAACTAAAAACGTACCAGCTATGACATCTGGAATCATCTTGGCTTCATCTGCAGTCAGAACAAATGCTCTAGCATTTTTAGTATTCTTGTTGTCTGGAGCTGGAGCTAATTTTGGACAATTTAGCTTGATATGACATTGTTCTCCGCAATTGTAACATACCCGGCTGTTAGCTTTCTTCCTACAGTTTTCTTCCTTGTGTCCCGATATTTTGCAAAAGTTACAATATATGGAGCATCTTCCAGAATGCTTTCTTTTGCAATACCTATAGTAGCGTGCAGAGGTAGAACCTATATTTTTCCCACGGTTAGAATTTCCAGAACGAAATTCTTGTGTGAGCTTTTGGGTTAGGTTCCTTCTTTGATTCTCTTCTCGGGTACGGACTAATTCATTTGTCAAGGTAGTGCTGCATTCTTAAACAGATTAGAAGCAAACAGTATCTTATCTTCTTCAGCACACTTGCTTATCTTTAAGACTACCTCAGTCTTTTCTATCCAGCGTAATGTTGCAATGGCCCCTTCGTTGCCCGAGAATTCCATTGGTTTACAAGACCAGAATTCTTTATAAGAACAACCATAAGGCATGGTTCTTCTTCTTTTGGCAATGGGCATTTGAAGTACAGGTCCATTGTTCACGCTGTGTTCCGGTTCACTTGGTCGCTTACTACTATCCTTACTTTTATTATCAGCATCCTTAACAGTTTGAAGAATAAATGGCATTGCATCTATAATTCCTTGTGCTACTATGTGTTGGATAGCACTATTATCCACTTGATTGTTATTGTTATTGATGCTTGGATTCTCATCAACCATGTTAATGTTACTCTGGTTATCATTATTCAGATTTCCTTGATTTCCTTCGTCGGCCATCTGAATTTTAAACATTTACCCCATATTAATATCACAACATAATATCTAATATAGTTAATCACATGATACGCAATCTAGCCAAAAGCGTCGATCATTGCGACTGGTACTCTATTTTCATATACTATGCGTCTATTACACACTAGTACTGAAAAAAAGATTACAATACCAACGGAAAGAAAATTACACTAATAGTAATATGCATCCGTACACACATATTTTATTTTATTTTTATTATATTATATTATTATTACTACCATTTCCTCCATTCTCACATTCATGGATATGGATTTATCCAAAAATCCATATTACGCTCATCGTATTTCCATACGAGACGCTCTCCCACCTGACGCATTCTCTCACTGCTTTTTAAAATTTCCTCCCCAAAAGTCCTAAGTTCTTGTACGTTTTCTGCACTCATTGGGGGTGCAGGTTCTAGGACTGGGTTTGGAATCTGGGTTGCGGGTTCCTGATATGGGGGTGAAAGTGCCTGAAATTGGTAAGGATCTTCTAAGATTTCCCTAATATATTCATCATGGTAATAAGGATCTAAAGGGTCCATACCTGGGTAGGCTCCTATGTTCTGTATGGGTGTGTCTTCATGGATAGGATAACGTTGCACAAAATCGCTATTATCGTCCCACCAGGGGTCGTAATTTGGATCTAGGGGGTTTGGTGCAGGTATCCTAGGGATTTCTTCTGGGTTAAAGTCATGCATCTCCACTTGGTTTTCCGGGTTTTCTATCTCCATGGGTTGGTCTGGGTTTTGTGGTTGCGGGGCTACTAGTTGTTCCAGACTCGGGTTAGCAGCAGCTGTAGCTAGGATATGGAAATTGGCTAGGCTTCTATTAAGCATATCCTGTGTATGGGCATCAGTCTTCCGCTTAGCGGCTGCTAAAACTCTTTGCTGTTGTAACTTTCGCATTCTTATCCTACGAGCAAAGGCTTCCTTACTGAACCATCCTCGTTTCTTATGAGGGAATGGCTCTTCTGACTGAGCTCTAAAAGCAAACACTCCTTCTTCCTGATCAGTAGAATACCCCGATAGGGCAGGCTGTGAAGAGGTACCTTCACTCTTAGGTGAATTAGACAACTGACGACTCATGTCTGAAGGTCCTTGATCACTCATACTGTAAACTAACAAATAGTCAAATAACACATAACAATTAAATACAGTTATGCACGTATTTCCGTAATTTATTTCCTAACACAAAATTTAGAATTTAAGTGTCAGCAGAACACTTCTTTAGCTCAGACCAGTGGCTAGGCTCTGATACCACCTTCTGTCGCAACCCCCGATCCCTTATCTGCCCGGGAACGGGCGGACGCGAGTTCAGAGTTTGGTGGTATCAGTTGATTAATCTCGTAGTGGAATTTACAACAGGACCGTAGTTAGGAAATGTTTATCAGAGTAAAACCACCATATTTGATATTAATAATAACATTGGCAAAACCCAAGTTTCTTATTACAATACATTTATAGGGACAAACCCTATTTTATTGAATTTAAAACATCGTTTATTAGGTAACTTTTATAGCTACATTTTTCCCAAGCCTTCAGTGCTCTCCAGCTGGCTTTTCACTAATTGCCTGTTCACATTGTGTTACCTGTAACGCGTTTTAAAAACATTTGTCAGTCGGAAATACTGGTGAGTGAATCCCAGTTTAATCAAGAAACATTTTATCAATTAAAACAGTATTGAGAGCGATCACATTGTTTATTTCTACACAATTACTCATTCAGTATTTACCACTCGACCGGATCTGTGGCTATGGTCAAATTACCCATTGGCTAACTCGTCGTCCAATGGTAATGTACTGTCATTCCGACTATTACTACTACTCGTTGTAATAAATTTTGTATACAAAACCCCATAATACCGGCAGTAATTGAAGAACTACAAAGACTCAATCACCGCTTAATCACATTGTAAACAATTAAGGTTTTGTAAAATATTTCAAAAAGGTTAACAAAAAGAGGATAAACTCACATTGCTATCTTAGATTTCTTGTAAGGGTTTCCTGGATATAATCTATAATTTATACAAATGTACATTGGTTAGTATCATAACCCTTTGAAAATATTGATGATACCCTCCCCGAGACGGCATTCCAACAACTACGTCGGGCAGAACCACGACAGTTGTTACGGAACCCTAAATCAATCGGGCAGCGTAACTATTACGAAATTGGGGTTATAATACTTACAACGGAGCAGAACCTCGCTAATTAGGGGTATAATACCCGCGGATTATAAGTCTATTACTTCAGAATTCGTTTAGAAAGAAAAGATGTGAGCGACGGAAATGAAATCCCGGGGCCTCCTTATATAGTTGCTAAAATCTGGTTCCCACACGGCCCGCGTAAGGAACAGACAAGGGTTACGCGGCCCGCGTCAACCCTGGTCAAAGGAATAGCTTAGCTGATTCGATGTGTAGGTCCGCCACGATGTCGACACGTGTCAGCTCAGGATGTCTCCGCGTTGTAGGTCTCTCGCGGCCCGCGTTAACTTAAACGAGGTCTTACGCGGCCCGTTTGAACTAAAGAAAATCAAAGGAATCCGGTATTCACCTTGATACCGCCCGCGTAAATGGTTGGGGTGGGTCTACGCGGCCCGCCTCAACTTACTATTTCTTGTTTTTAATTTAATATATATATTATAACATATTTCGGGCTTGTTTTTTTTTTCACATACGAGTATATTTAAAGACATATAAGGATATTTTAAGATATAATAGGATGTCGGAAATATTATGAGAGTGTCGGTTTTACCGAGGGTTGTTACATGATACAGTCTTTAAATATCTGAAACTAAAAGGACACAATCAACATCTATTTCGCTAAAGTCTGCCAAACCCAAAGCTATCTTGAAGACAACATCTGTTGAAGCAAAGTCTGTTGAACCAAAGGTACTCTGCTGATAAATAAAAAAACTGTTGAACCAAAGGTCTGCCAAACACAACCTCTGCTGATAAGTACAAAAGTATGTTGAAGCTGACATCTGTTATGGCTTAACAGATGATGCAGTTCAACAGAGGATTTCAACATCTGTTTACACACGGATCATGATCAACAAATGATAAGGTCTGTTGAATGAAAGTATGTTCAACAGGTCCTAATGTAGCTCAGGTCCCTTCCCATATAGGCCACAACAGATGTTAGCAATTTATAACTGAGGCTAGTCTCTAACAGATGTTTAACAGAGAATGTTTAACAGCAGAGCTTTAACAGACCATGATCAACAGATGATAAGGTCTGTTGAAGCAAAGCTTGCTCAACAGATTCTAACAGTTTTCCTACTAACCAATTCATTAAAGTAGTAACCATTCACTAAAAATAATATATAACCCTACTACTTGTCCAAAAAAATGAATATTAACAATAATATAATAACAGTAATATTCAAATTGTAGCAATTACATACAAAATCCATCAGTTTAGATGATTCAAATTGTAGCCATAACATACCAAACTTTCAAACACAATAGGTTAAAACAAACATAACTAAAAACCACAATTTTAGTCTTCAAAATAAGTTGTTTTTACTTTCCATTCAGACTTAATCCAGAATCATTTTCAACCTCTGCTGCTGAAAAGTCTTCTGTAACATCACCAACTTCCTTGCAACAGATCACAAAACAACTAATGAATATTCATTCAACCTGTTATTATATTGCCAGAAATAAAGAGTATAGTTATGATTCGCAGAAAGTAACAAAAATTACCTTTCCATTTTCTTACACTTTACATGTTGTATAACAGCCATCACATACTCAAGAGCTATCATTTTAGAGATGAATTCGTCAAACTGCAGAGCATAATTATTCCACACAATACATCGAAAAAACCATAACCCTACATGGAAACAATATTCATTTAACCATAAACTAAACACTAATTTATGACCAGTTTTCTAGAATCTAGAAAATCAAAACAAAACTGAATGAATAACAACGTAAAATCATCCGAAAATTGTGATCATCTAACATATTCACCTAAAGATTCAATAAATTTGTTGATCTCATTTATTACCACGATTCCACATTAGATACAAAGACTGTTAGTCTCATTTATTAGCATTACCCCGATTCCCCTTCAAATACCAACAGCCCTGATCTCATTTTTTAAGATCATTCCACAGTAAATATAAACAATAATTTGAATTCATGACTGAACATGTAAGCCACCACTTACCCCAAGGCTCGAATATCGCCTTTCATACTGTTAGTTTCTTTTGAATTTCGGCCAACGAATTCAAGACTTCCACACCAAATAACAAATCTAACAAGATCTACCTAAAGAACATTTAAACTTCTATTCTTTTTTAGCATACAAACCTACAGTTTATGATAAAAAGAAAAAATCAAAGAATATACATACTCAATAAACTACCGTACAAAACTCAGGAACATTTATATTACAAACCTACAAAGAATAGAATCAGTAATTCACACATATACATCTATTTTTAAACACAAACATACATTACCTTTTCATCAATGAAGTTGAGATCAATTTTATAACCTTGATTCCATTTTTGGAAGATCCTCGCTCTCATGTGCCACAAATCTTTCCCAGGAACATTTATATTACAAACCTACAAAGCATAGAATCAGGAATTCACACGTATACATCTATTTTTAAACACAAACAGACATTACCTTTTCATCAATGAAGGTGAGATCCATTTTATAACCTTGATTCCATTTTCGGAAGATCCTCGCTCTCATGTGCCACAAATATTTCCTAGGAACATTTATAATAGAAACCTATAAAGCATAGAAACAGGAATTCACAGATATACATCCATAGAATCCTTTATACACGAACGGAATAACACAAATACACCATACCTGCTCATCAATGAAAATGAGATCCATTCTATGACCTTGATTCCATTTTCGGATGATCCTCTGTCTCATGTGCCACAAATCTTTTCCAGGATTCAAATCCTTAACTGAACTAAAATTGTTAATTTCAACTGACACTGACTTCTAATTTGGAAATCAGGATGAATTCAAATTTCAAAATACAAAAGCAGAGAACAGGAGAGTGGAAATATGAAGAGTGAAATGAGGAAAAAAAAACCTTTATATAGGCAGATGATTGACATAACTAAGTGAGTGACATGCATTAATTGCAAATTACGTATTCCCAGGCATTTTGAATTTGAAATTACCGACAACTAAACATCTGCTGAGGTATAGCATCATATTAACCTTCAACCGCTGCTGCTTTTAAGCTATGGATGGATATGAGCAGAGGTTTTGGGAGGCAGACTTTTAGATGGATTTTAAAATGATTTTATATATTAAACTTTATGATGCAGTAATGACATAAAAAAAACATTGTTGGACAACCTCTCTGGCTGCCACATCAGCTTTTCATATGTCATTATGGTTTCTCCTTTTATAGAAAATATAGATATTTGTTGAGTAAAATGCTAAAATGGTCCTTTAGTTTAGGTTACTTTTGACACTTTAGTTTAAAAATAAAACTTTTTGTATCCGAGTTCCTAAGGTTTCATTTTTGTTGTCATTTTCATTCAATTGGCAAAGTGTTAAAATTTTTGTTAACTTCTCCCCATTTTGTCGTTTTTCTCATTTAAATGAAGGGTATAATTGTCATTTTGTGCCATGATATATTTTAACTAAATGAGGAAAACAACAAAAAGAGTAGAAGCTGACAGTAAATTCTAACTCAGTTTGTTAATTAGATGAAAAATGACAATAAAAATGAAACCTTAGACACCCAAATACAAAATTTTTTATTGTTGAATTGAACTAGTAAAAGTGGTCTAAACTCCTCAAATACTATTTTGGCATTTTACTGGTATTTCTTTCTAGACACATGCTAGCATGTTTTTAGCTCCATTCTAGACACATGTTAGCATGTTACGAACATTTCAAAAAGACAACGCAAACGTGTTTAAAGTTTAATGAAAAATCATATATACACTAACTTTTCCAACAATTTTATATCAAAGTAATAATCTTTTAAGGATCTATACTTACCACTATCTGATGAGATAAGTGAGAATATATCACATTAAAAGCCACCTCTACTTTATACAGATTTTTTAGAATTTAAATATAGATTTTTGCTAATGAGTTGGGGGCTCGAAGCGTCCAAAAGGGTCCCACTCACCATTGTTGCTGAAAGCTGCGCTCGACGAAGAACTGCAAGAAGTATAAATTAAAAAATCTATACGGTTCCCTTGTTATGTACATAACTAGGTTTTCTCTCGGCCACGTTGCGGGGCACTAAGCTGAATATTTCTCTCATAACATGTACGTCTTTGTTTTGTTTACTTGTACATACTACCTATAACACGATCTAAAAAAATAGATCGAGTCAACCAATTAAAACAAAACGCTACCATACTTTTGCTAAAAAAAATAAAACGATAGAAAAAGTATAATTTTAAACTGAGAGCAAAATTGCAATTTTTCAGAACAAATGAGTGCGTGCCAGGCGGCCACATGGCACGAATAAAAATTACACCGAGTCAACCAATTAAAATAAAACACTACCATAGTTTTGTAAAAAAAAAAAAACTAAAATGATGGCATGAGTATAATCTTAAACTGGTGAGAAAATAGTAATTTTACAGGGGATAAAAAACAAAAACGATGGCAAAACTGTAAATTTAAGCTGAGTACAAAATCGTAATTTGACTGGAAGGCAAAAAAACAAAATCAATGGCAAAACTGTAAATATAAATTGGGCAAAAATGAAATTTGGCTGGACCAATGGAAAAGTGTCAGTCAGCTGCCTATAACACTATTCCCCTCCATGAAAAGTTTTGTAAAAAATAACGAAACTAAAACGATAAATTTAAACTGAGGGTAAAATCGTAATTTGGCTTGGAGAAGAAAAAAACAAAACAAATGGCAAAACTGTAAATTTAAACAGTGCAAAATGGTAATTTGGCTGGACAAACTGGGAAGTGCCAGGCAACTACCTGGCACTATTCCCCTCCATGGAGAATGTATTGTATTTTTAATTTTAACTAGGGACAAATTCGTAATTTTGAGCTAAGGATAAAACCATATTTTTATTTTGAACTGAGGGCAAAATCGTAATTTCGAACTAAGGGCAAAATCATAAATTTTAGCTGGGGCAAAATTGTAATTTTATCTTGAATTGGTGGCAAAATCATAATTTTAAACTGGGGTGAAAGCGTAATTTTAAAGTAAGGATAAAATTGTATTTTTAAAGGACGAATGGATGGCACTATTCCCCCACTTTCTATTTGTATGTATAGTAAATTTGGATGTATAGTAAATATATAAATACCATTCGTAATCCATAATGCCCCTTAGCATTATAATGCCTCATGTAATATCCCATGTAATGGTTAAGGGGCATTTCTCACCACATGAGCATTATAATGTCTCATGTAATGGTTAAGGTCTCTTAATGCTCTTTCCTTTGTTATTTTCCATGTTTTTTCTTCTCATCTGACATTATTCTAGAAATGTCTCTCACTCTTCATGCCCCATAATGCCTATAGAGATGGTGTGTGAGCGTTATCAAACCATTTCACGCCCTTATAATGTCCATTACGTATGGCCAAAAAGTTTGTCATAGCTTAAATTAAATAACACTTTTATCATTAGTTTCTACCCCACCCTAGACTAGAATTTTTTTACTACTGCTAAGTTTCAGGTCGGGTCAAACAAGAAAAACTATAAAATATCTATTCATCTTCAATTATTTAAATTATTATTTTTACACCAAAAACCCCAAATTTTTAACCTAAGACTGCGGGGTATGGGGCGGGGGTTTGGGCGTGGGTGGGCTGAAAACGCCCAAGCCACCACCCCGGGTGGGCATGGGTTTGGGCGTGGCCCTTCTAGCGTGGGTTTGAAGCCGGGCGTGGGGCGGGCTAATAGGGCTAGTAAGGTGACATGGCAGGCTCTCAATGGCCAAACCAAACTCATGCCCCAAACCCAAGCCCCCAACCCAAGCCCCACCATACCCCATGGGCATGGGTTTGTTTGGTGGGGGGCCTCCCATTCCACGTGTCAACAAATGCCCCAACCCAAGCCCCCCATACCCCGTAGTCTAAAGACCTAAAATGTCTATGAAGATGTCAGAAAGGATGAGTACTTAAAAAAAGAAACACAACTCAGCTCGATAACCTTTAAGATCTTTAAACTCATCAATTATGGATGTCGAATCAAAATTTTCAGTAATTTCTTTTTCTATTTGACGCTTACCCTCTTCCTCTTGATTTTTGTCAACCATTCTTTTGAAAAAAAAAATAATGGTTTTCGGCTATCCCATGATAGTTTTACCTAATTACCTAAAATTAAAATTAGAATTCACAAATTAATAACCAAAAGAGTAAATTACGATTTTGGCCCCTATGGTTATATTACTTTTACCCTTTTAGCCCAAAAATTAATCTTTTAACATCTGAGACCCCAACGTCTTTTTTTCTAACCCTTGCGGACCACAAGGCTTAAGCCATACGGTCCGTATTGCAATGGCAGTGGAAATTTGACACGGGGGCGAACCGTAAGGCTTTAGCCATACGGTCCGCAAGGGATGAGAAAAACTGAAAAAAGTAGTTTTGAAGCACTATCATCCGTAGGGTAAGATATATCTTGCAACCAGACGAACAAGGACAGTTTAGAGATGATTTTGAAGAGCTCTGTGAAGATTTGAAGGTTCGGGATCATAGGATTGAAGCATGAGCACCCTGGGTTTGTATTTCGGTTGATTTCTCATATTAAAAACAGTGGAAACATGTTTGTCTTTGCTTTGATTACTGATATTAAGATGTTTTTGAATCTGACAGATAGCTAAACCATTAAAACTACTTAGGTTTGGATGATCTTTTGATGCATGTTTGACAATTATCTTGACTATTTGACTTTGATAATGTTTTGGAGTAAATTGGTTATGATTTGTTCCTAGAATTGATTGTGTATGCTTTTGTTTTGCTGAATTTATTGATATTGTTGATGATTTGATGCTTTTGGTAGGAACAAGTCACCACTAGTTGTGTTACACTCGCTTTTAGGTTGTTTATTCGCGATTCTCAATTTAATCATTTGAAAATTGGTGATGATTCATAACACAAATCATTTTAAAATCAGCGAAACATTAGTATGCATCCATATCTTTTTATTTCAAAGATAACTAGAAGTTGCTAGGTAATTTTGTGAATTGTTTGGAAGTCTTGAGCACCCGATAACTTGGGGTTCGTCTGCTTATTCGTGTGTTAGTCATTTCTAGGATTTTAGTGTGTCATCTTGTAGCTTGCTTCACATCTAGAGGGTTGGTTAAGGGTAATATTTTACAATCTAATAGTTGTGGGATTTGATACCTTTATTTAGGCTTGTTTCCTCAAAGCACTCCATTACATGTTTTGGTTGTTTCCATTGATCGGTTTTTAGGTTCTGGTGTTTGTGGATAACTTTCCTTGTTACCTAATTAATATAGGATTTATTCCCTTTCACAAGGGAGTAGTCAGTTGGAAACCGAAACCTAAGTCATTGGTTAGATAGTTGTCTACATGCGCCTAAGTGGTTTGTTTGCCTCTCCCGGTTGAGTTCACAGTTCTTAGTTACTTTCGTGTTGGTTAGTTTCGTTAAGTTAGTTACTTTAGTTAAAATATTAGTTAATTAATTCTAAAAATAAAAACCAAATTCTCAAAAATAATTTAGGGCTAGAATTGTGATTAGGGTTAACCATTAGAGGTGCCAATCTAGAGTTCGCGGTTCGATACTCGGTCTTACTTTTCATACTACTTTCATGCCCGGTTCACTTGCCGTTGTGTGTAGTTAGTAAGTCCCACTTTTAAAACTGGTAATAAAAATTGTTGCAAAAATCACACATCACTAGCCCTAAAAAACAAACCCACTGAAAATTGCATCATTTCTTCTTGAATTCAATTGCACAATCGCCCCCATTCCAAACACAATCACACCCTTTTTTTCTTGATCACAATTGCCTGACCCACTGTCCACAATTGCACCAGTTCGAGTTCAAGTATGTTCTATGAGGCTGGGTTTTGTAAACAACCAGAGTTCAAGTTGCACCCATGCACCCAAATCGGAGTTTGATTTCCCTTGTTGAAATGCACCCACAAACAATCGCACCTAAATCATTCTTGTCACCAGCCAATTGGGGATCTAGGGGTGGGCGGTTCATTTTTTGTTCATAAAATTGGGGTTTGAATATATGGGTTATTTAGACTAAAAAGTTTTTAAGAAAAAATAAAGAGAGGGGGGGAACTCAATATATATATATATATATATATATATATATATATATATATATATATATATAGGTACTGGATCAGGAGAAAATGCCCTAAAGTGTGAGAACGGTGAGAACGGATCTTGGCCGAACACGTTGCAGGGGGCGCTTAATGATATGTAGGGGTACGATTGTCCTTTTGTACGTCCCCTCCTTATTCGCGTTATAAATCTGTTTCAAATTAAAACTCCAAAGATTTCGTATTAGCTGTTACCTCCTTTCCAAGCTTTCTCAGATCTATGGTGTCTAACGTGGATTCTCTTCGACAAAGTAATATTTGATGACGATTCATATTTTTGTTCCAGCAAATCATGCAACACATATACAACAGATATTGTGTTTTGCTCTTTTATGCTTGTTTCATTGTTTTTTTTTCAAATTAATTTTTCATAATGTGTTGTATGCTTTCAATGGCGTTGTTCATATATCCAATTTATTCGTATTTTAATTGGTAGTTAAACAATTAGTAAGAACTGATAATTGGAGTTTTCATTATTAATTTTAATTGTCGTTTCGGATCTAGTATTTTTCTTATGCTTTTTCGATCATTGGCGTTTTACACCTGATTAGTTTTGAATATTATTTAGTAGTATTAGTAAACATCAGTTATTACTATTTGTTAATTTGTGTAAACATCAGTTTTGTTAACTATGGCGTTTTCATTATCATGTTATATTTGTTAATTATTCATGTTGTTAACTGTTTTTAATTATTCATCTCATGACGTTTTCATTATCACGCTACATTAGTATTGTTAATTCATCATATTTGTTTATCAATAAAGTTATGGTGTGTGTATTTTGGCGTTTTCAAATTATGTGTTTATTATGTCTTGTTTATTATTCAATTAATGGTGTTTTCATCTATAATGTTATTACGAGACATTTTCTATTTTTAATGGCGTTTTTCTGAAATTTGTCTCCTCACTGTGTTTTCTCAGACGAAGTTGCTTCTTCGAGTGAAAGGTTTTGCCCCAAAACTGGTTTACTATTTATCATTCCTGACGTTAGAGAAGAAATAATGCCCAGAATGGATATGATATTCACAAGCCTCGATGATTGTTATTCAATGTATGTTACGTATGCCAAGGCTTGTGGTTTTTCAGTCAAGAAAGGGACTGAAAAGATAAACGCCAAAGGTGTATTACATATTATGTATTACATGTGTACGAGAGCTGGGGTATATAAGGACAAGAAGGTTGATACGTTGGACCCCAATCAAAAGGAACGTTTAGTGCGGCCTAACTATTCAAAGAGGACTGATTGTGGTGCATTGTTATGTGTAATTTTTTAGGCTGGATCATGGAAGGTCTATAAGTTTGTCGAGGAGCAGAACCATGATCTTATTGGACGTCCTGATAAGCATTTTCCTCCAACTTAACGACACCTCCCTCAGCTACAGAAGCATGTTATACTCAGCATGTCTAAGTTGAATTTGGGTCCAGTAAAGCGTTTAATGTTATGAAGACTTGTTTTGGCGGTTTTGAAGACGTTGGTGCAAGTAAAGTTGAATTTGAGAACTACAAGAGGCAAATTAATTTGTTTATAGGGGAATACGATGTTGAGATGGTTGTGAGACATTTGGATGAAAAAAACAGACGCAGCCTAATTTCTCGTATGATTACTTCACAGACGATAACAATCGTTTGAATGGACTTTTTTGGTGTGACGATCAAGCCAAACGTTATTACCACGTGTTTGGTGATGTGATTTCGTTTGACGCCAAGTATCGTTCCAACAAGTAATATTTTATAATTCAATTTTTTTATGTTCTTTTGGCGTTTTCACTGGTTACATGCATTGGCGTATTCTGAGTTTACATGCAATGGCGTTTTATTATCGTTTCATTTCTCATGGCGTTTTCATATGCAGATACGCTATGGTGTTTGTACCGTTCACTGGTATAGACAATCACCACTGCAATGTTACATTTAGTGCTGCATTATTGGCCTCAGAAACTGTTGATATGTATATTTTATTGTTGAGAGTTTTTTCTAAAAGCTGTTGGTTCTCAACCAAAAGTTGTTGTCACTGACCAAGATTCAGCAATGAAGAAGGCTAAATCTGTTGTATTTGTTGACACGAGGCATCGGTAATGCATGTCGCATGTGATGCATAAACTTTCTCTGAAGGTTGATTTTCTTTTTTTTCTTTGGCGTTTTAGGAAATTCTGCATTTTAAAATATATGGCGTTTTGTACCTAGTTACTGTTATTCATGTAAGTTTATCTGTCTGTAATATATATGTTTTTTTTTTTGCATGGCGTTTTCGTGTTATACATAGGTTGGTGTTAGGCTATGCCATTCCACCAATTTCAAAGAATGTATTTGTGGTGTTGTGTGGACGGATATTCTTACACCTGAAGAGTTTGAATCAAAATGGGAAGTAGTTAACGGAGAGTTCAACTTAGTAGATAATGATCGGCTATCTGATATTTTTGCACTCAGGAAATCTTGGATCCCTGCATACTATAGAATGGAAGAGTTGTCGGGCCTTATGCGAACGACATCGAGGTCGGAGAGTGAGAATCATTTTTTTGGTCAAGTGTGTTGATGTGTGTAAAATGCAACATATAAATTACATCAAATGAGGCATAAAACTAACCCTTTTTAGTACTAATGTTGGAAAAAATGTGTTTTTATCATCCTTTTGTATTTTCAGGACCAAATGAGCTTAAACGAGCAAAAGAAACAAATATACAGCAAAAACCAACATAAATACAAAGAAAAGGAATAAACGTGACATGCCCGACCCCTTGACAGCATCCCCAAGAGCAAAAACAAGAAACAGAAGGCTGACCACGGCCCGTGCCCACTGGACACGGGGGCGTGGTCAGATGTCTGCAGAAAGGACAAAGCTGTGGAAGCTTCTATGCCCACCACGGGGGCGTGCCCAGCTCAGCACGGGGCGTGGTCAATGCTAAGATTCGCAGAACCCTGCAAAATCTTGGTAGTACAGATAGGCTTCTACACACGGGGTCGTGTCCAGCGAACACATGCCGTGTGGAGCCCAATGCTGACAAATGCAATAAATGAGGGAAGAGAAAGAGATGGCCATGGGGGCGTGTTCGCTGGACACGAGGCCGTGGCCAGGCTTCTATTCAGGCTATAAATAGGGGTGCTTAGCTCACTTCAAAGGCATCCCTTGGCAAACCACCTCTCTCCGACTTTTCCACCACTCCACCACCACTACAACACCCACATCCACCACCACCACCATCATCCACCTTAGAGAGTGTGCAATAGTCTCGGGATCCAAGATTGATAGTAAGAGTTCTTGTTAATCAAAGGCCATGTTTGGCTAAGTCTCTTACATCACTTGGTGAAGACAAACATTTAATGTATTACTTTTGATTTTTAATCTTTTCGCACTTTTTATTTGGTTTTGTATTAATGACTTTAATAACTAGTTTCTTATGTTGAAGGTGAAACTTCTTTATCATTTGTCCGTGGTGTCTTAGCATTACTTTACTGTCTATATAAAGTAAAAGATTTACACCATTCATATCTCTACGGTCTATATAGAGATATGTTGGCTACCTGGTCGGGGGTTAAGGGAATCGTTTAGTAAGGTTCTTGCCTTGTTTAGTGTATAGATCCTGCAATGACCTGGGTCAAGCTTACTAGGACCTCCTTCAATACCCACCGGTATTGGATGGTGGGGGTGCGAATGGCTTGATCCCCTCATATGTAAACTACTATTAATACATTAAACCGGCTACTTGGGATTGTATCCCTGCTGACTCAAACCACTTAGCCAAGGGTAACGTCACCTTCAAAAGAGGGGCCTACCACTTTTCGCATTAATAACTTAATTAATTATCTTTCAATATTCCGACCCTTTGGGATTGTATCCCTGCTGACTCAAACCACTGGGTTGAGGGTAACGTCACCTTCAAAAGAGGGGCCTACTACTATAACTAAGATAATCTCTTAAAAAGTGCAAAAGTGCGGAAATCATCAAAGGATACCTTAAAGGCGAGTTGGATCCTAGTGATTCATCTTGTCTATATGTTTTTATTTTATTTTTATTTCTGCATTTTTAGTTTATTTTTCATGTTTAAAACCTTTTTCTCGAAAATTTTAGTTTGATTAGACGTTGAGGATAAACCGGTACTAAAAGCTCTTGTGTCCTTGGATGACCTCAGTGTCTTACCAACGCTATACTACGCTCACGATGGGTGCACTTTCCCATGTGTGTGTTTAGTGTTAGTAAAGTATCGTGTTTTATAAATTTAAAACTTGACTAATGCGTAAAATGGGCTACAAATATCAATAAAATCATAACACACCTAACGCACACCATGTGCAATTCAAAAGCTACTCTTGTTGAGTTCATGACTCATTACGAAACTGAAATAGAAGCACAGCGTCACACGCACCGGAAAAATGATCATGAATCTCGATACAAACGCCCCCCCCCCCCAGTTGAAGAGTAATTACCAAGTGTTGGAGGGGCAAGTTGCTGATATATACACAAAAAATATTTTTTGTGACGTTCAAGCTGAGCTAATCGGAATTGCGGATTGCATAAATCAACGTTACGAAGATTAGCCCGATGGGTTTGTTAAGTTTTACATAAATGATTTCCAGTAGCCTTGTACATCCTTATTTGAGGTAAACAATGGCGTTTTTGTTTTTTATATGGCGTTTTCTGTACATGGCATTTATCATATTCTATTATAACATTTAATTTGTTTTTTTTATCCAGTTGTTGTGTTTTTTTTAATTTTTTTATACAAACATTCTCTGTATGGCGTTATAGAGATATTGTTTTTGGCGTTTTTCAGGTAATGTACCGTAAGTCTGATTGCACATGCAGTTGCTCATGCAGGCGTTTTGAGCAGTTTGGTTTGCTGTGTAGACATATATTCTATGTTTTGAGAAGTTTGGACATTAGGGAATTTCCAAAACAATACATTTTGAATAGATGGCGTGAAGAGGCTTCCTCAAACTGCTCTTCCGAATACTCAATTAGTCGTGAATATATGACCGAGCTTTATCCCGATGTGCAAAGTATGATGCGAGAGATTATTTTTTTCAACGGATTATACTTTGAACCGTTTATCTGGTAATAAAGATGAGCTATCCTTATACAAGGATCATGTTCAATCTTATATGAAGAAGATTCAAGATATGCAGATTGTTGCTCCTCCTGCTAGTACTAGGGATATATTTGCGAAGATAACCGGTCAATATAAAACGACAAGAATCCGATAAGAGTCCCTGTTGGGTATAAGTCCACATGTTCAGGATATCGGAATCGCCTAAAATCTAAACAAGAGATAGCAATCGAGAAAACGAAATCAAAGTCGAAACCCGGGGCCAAAGAAAGACAGTATCAGAATTGCAAAGGCTATGGACACTACGCATCGACATGCAAAAAGGCCGTAATAAAAAGAAAATCGACAAAGTCTTCGAGAGCAAGTGAAGAGTAGTTTGGCATTTTGTATTTTTCATTCTTACAGAACACACACAGATTTGAATTTGGCGTTTTTTCCTACGCCCCGCTTGCGGTATGCGCATATAATGTATATATGTGTGGGCGCTCGGGGGGCAAAAGTGAAAGTGCACTAATTTTAACGTTATTTTACAAATATCGTGGAAATAACGTTAAAAGAAGGGATGGTTAATCATGCATCATGTGGTGGCGTTGATAGCCGAAAGACAAGGGGGTACATGCACTAATCGGCAGTTGTCTCAATTGTTGAGTGTTATGTGCCTTATGTCCAAGGCTTGGTGCAAAACTACTATCGAGCCGAGGGTCTCATTGGAAGCAACCTCTCTATTCCTACGGGGTAGAGGTAAGGTTGTCTACATCTTACCCTCCTCAGACCCTACCTTAGCTTTGCTATTGGTGGGATTTACTAAGTGTGATGATGATGATGATATATCATTTTTTCCATCTTTTTTTCTACTTATTTGTTCATAACATGTTACTTCGAATTTACATAACAAAGAATATAAGATCGGACAAGCAAACCAAACGCCAAAGAAAAAAAACAACGCCACTAAATAAAAGTGCCTTAAACCTCTAATTTTGGTCATGCTAAAGTCAATAATGTTTTGCTGAATGAAATGGACAACATTGTTAATCCTCAGTTAAGAAAAGATGTCTAACAATTTGTCCACCCCATTCAGCTAAAATTTATTGAGAACAAAACTGAATCTCCAAGAAATAACGTTTTGCAATTTTGTGGTTTTTGTATGTTTTGACGTTTATATTGAGGATAGACTCAATAAGATTTTGCTCAATGAGATGGACAATATCCCCAAATAAGAATTTTGTCCATCACATTGAGTGAAAGTTTACCGAGAAAACAGTGTATTTCAAAGAAACGTCGATTGGAATCTTTGATATTTGGGTTTTTTGGCGTTTCTAAGATGAATGTTATATAGTAAAATATGGTGTTTTGGGTTTGGTGTGGTTATTAGAATGTCTGAGATGTTGTTTATATAGGAAGTTTTTTGCGCGTATTTTAGGCGGGATTTTATTATAATAAATGCTACCAAATTAAGTTCCGTCTTTTTAGTTACTGTTTGTTCAGCTTTATTGTTTAGAAACAAAGTTTGACATTTTGTATTTAATGACGTTTAGATTTTTGAAGATGTGTGCTCTGTATTTTAAGGCGGGGAATTAAAGGGCGTTTTATTCATGAGTTTAGCGTTTTGTGTAGAGAAGTCAAAAGACTTTTTTTACCCTTAATGAAGCGCATCCACTTAATAAAATTGATATTATTTACGAAAACGCCACCGTGCCATCTAGTCCATAGATTGTTTTGATCCGACGATCTATAACTGTTCTTACACTTTTCACCGTTTTCCCTAAATCCTGATCCTATATATATATATATATAGTGGAGGGTTCAAATGAGAAGAAATTCTTTGTAAGAAGAAAAAAGAAGAAATTTCAACCAATAGGAATGCTTCATTAGACTTCATTTAATATTTGTACTTA
Organism: Helianthus tuberosus; assembly: GCA_030545235.1. Lineage (NCBI taxonomy): Eukaryota > Viridiplantae > Streptophyta > Magnoliopsida > Asterales > Asteraceae > Helianthus > Helianthus tuberosus. Next base: position 127,956 of record JARYGA010012816.1, on the reverse strand, counting down.
ATGTAACTATAAGGGTATATTAGTAAACTTACATACATCATTAATTGGTAGTTTCATCTTTAATAACTAACTATATTAAATTTGTAACTTATTTTTAAGATATATTTTTTTCACAAAAAATAAAAATTCATTTAAAGTGTAGGATAAATACGAGGCGTGTAGGATAAATTACAAGTTGTGTAGGATAAATTTCGAAATGTGTAGGATAACTCTTGATGTGTGTAGGCAAAAATATTTAGTGTGGAGGATTATAGTCTTAATGACTAATTAATTAGTCAAACATAATAATAAATGAGATGAGAAAAAAAACTATTTAATGTTTTACAATTATACCCTTTTATTCTTTTTCTTCTCAATAAAATTTTCTTCTCAAATGAACATTCCCCTATATATATATATATATATATATATAATCGGTATAATTTACATTTCTATGCGAAAAAATAGGGCAGCCGAGGCCCACTCTGGCCCAAGCTATACTTCGCCGTTTTAAAACTCCTGGAATGATTGGTTTTAATACTATCACCCGGTTTTCGATTTATCGCTATGAGTCAATTAGATTGATGGTTGGATTTTTAACATTCAACTAGTGGTTTCGATGACGCGCGTTGCGCGTGGGGCATTAGCGTCTTCGCATAACATATGTATGCCAGCTCAATATGGGCGTATTCCCAGCCATATACATGCATATTTTCAGCCCTTTATGGCTGTAACATTAGCCCCTGTAGTACAGCAACGATTTTCTAACCCTGTATGGGCATAAAGTCCATATAACAGCCCCTAAAACAGCTTAATACAACTTTAACTTAGCAAATTCAAGTTAAAAAAATGAAACTATAAATATGTAAAGTACTAGCATCAAGTTCACATTTGATAGATAGCTAATAATTTACAACATAGTTTAATAAAGTTAACAAATTAGAATTCTTCAAGAATATCATAACCATCCTTCAATAGCTATAATCCAAGTAATAACATGTAAGCATAATCATCTAAAGGTTATGTATACTTCAATCGTTGTTCACTTGGCGTTGCATTATTGTCTATTCCCAAGAATCTTTTCCATTTTCTATGATCATATCAAGCAACTACAAACATAATCACAGAAAAAAATTAATCAGCATCGACGTAAATAAAATGGTGTATAAAATTGCAATGGGTGCGCTTATGCTCCTTGAAGTTGTACATTTTAAATATTAAGATGTGCGTATATTCAAATAAACATTTGGTACCTGATGAATCCAAGAAAAACAGATGTCAAAAAAACTTGGTTCAAGAAGAAACTATGCAACTGCACACAAAACCTCGTTTGCCACATCATCCGAGAGCTGACCAATCACGGGTCCTGTATTATCCATTGGTTTCACAAGCGAAAAATCATCCCCACTGGACAAAACTTCACCAAACGCCATATTAATATCCCAAGGCTGTTCAATATTCTTGTTTCCCAGCACATGTGCTGGCATGCCAGGTTTAACCCGCCAAGTGCTTCCAAAGTGGCTTCATCTTTTGATGCTTTCCAAACATTTCTTGCGGATGGACCACCTCCAAATCTATCAAGCCTAGACTGATTAACCTATTATTCATAGCTCGTCTCCAGCCCATTTGTGTGTTTGGACCGTGTGTATGATAGTTTGAATAGCCGTTGTATTTGCCAAATGGTCTTTTAGAAGAAATGTGAAAGCCGTTATTATAACATCTTAAAGTATCCACTGAAACTAACAAATTACATGCCATGTCATCAACCATTCTCTCTAGGCCACACACTTGATTCTCTAGAGTTGCCATACCATCACGTGATCCACCCATAAAAGCCTGTAAGAACAATAGATTGTTTAATTTATATGCAGGCACCGCTATGGGATTTTTTTTTTTTTGATATTTTAACACAATAAAACACAACAAACTGTTTTACCATTAGGATCATTCTGAAACTCAACCTCATTCCTATCATTTTGAAAGATGAGTACAGTTGTTTTAAAATTCAAAATGAGTAAAAAGAAAAACGATTGCGTAATTAAGTCATCCCTTTAGTCAAGAATCTTGCTGGTTACTTGACTCCTAGGTAAGTGATTAAACAATCTAAATAAGTTGATCTACATACTCACATAATTTGTTTCAAAACCCAAATATCAATCCGAACACAATAATCTACATATAACATCTAAAAACATATACAAACTCCAGCAACATATCAACATTTCAAAAAACAATAACAGTGTTGTACACCCATAATAGTATGTATAATATAATGAGTTGATGACTACCGGAAATAATAGTATGTATAATATAATGAGTTGATGACTACCCTACAATTAAGCTTATGTTAGTTCTAAACAGATTTTGTTGACCAATGGGATAGCGAGCAAGTATAATAAAAGCGTAAAATCGCTATAGTTTCATCATGAACCATCACAAATCAAATTCATCTGTAATTAGAAAACCAAACTCTATCTTGAACCAAGGTGACCCTTTTTTAATTGTATCAAGAAATCAAGAATCATCCTCTAGAAAGGGTGTAACTTCCAATAACTAACCATAATACAAATAATAACACAATAAAACTTATGATAAAATGCTCATTCAAGAGACCTGTCACCAAAACTAACAAAATGCTCAACACAAAAGTGAACATTTTTTAATCAAAAATCGAACTCAAATTAAGAACGGCTGGTCCTAAGAGAAGATGAAAAAATAATCGTCGATCAAATCTGCAGCGGTAAATAAGATTTGATTATACATCTGTGAAAAGAAAATCATCTGACCATTACTCTTCTTCACCTTCTTCAACTTTCTCAAATAATACCAAATTTTGACCACCAAAAATCAACCAATTAACATCCATAACCAACACCTCCACGTATCATTAGAACATAAAAGAGTTAATTAAAAAAAAGACTGATTAGAACTTGCTTTTAGCACGAACTTCATCCGGTAGATCTTCGAATTCTCATCAAACCTCGGTCAGTAAACCTCTTCCAACTACAACATCAAAACACAATTATTCACCATTTCAGCAACAAAAATGGAAGAAAACATTCAACTTTTCGATATATGGATAGAATTTCAACAACAAAGATGTATGATTGCTATTAAAGAGTTGAGATTTGCGAGTTAAATTTACGAACCATTGTACGCCGCCCATCGGTTGCAGTTTCCGCCAGGTTCAATAGTCGGAACCCTAGAGCCGCCACCGCTCCAACAACGGCGCTTTTAACCATCTGAACCCTAACGGCGTTTGAATCACTGCCATTGCCGGAATCCATAAACCCCACCGTCACTCTCTCCCATCTCTTCTCCGATCTTCTCTATCTCTCCTCCGGTTCTCTCCATTTTTGCCACCGGATTTCAAGAATAGGAGGTGAAAAAAATGTGATTTTGTATAATTAGGAAGTGGGATGCTTAGGAGACGCGTGGTATATGGATGACAGAAATAGGACGCGTGTTTTAAAAAAATGTGGCCCAATGAATATGGGTCACACAATTGTCTACCACTGTTCATTTCCAAAGCTCTATTAATAGATATTAATAATAAGCATCTAAGTTGTTATGCAATCATATTAAGTTGGCAACATAAATTTAACTCATCGATTATAATATAAATTATTATATTCTACACACTAGGTTAGAACCCTGTATATTACATGGGTCGAATAAATGTAATTTTATATATTAAATAATAAAAAGTTGTATCTTTATGAACCCCGTATATTATACGGGTTAAATAAATATAATTTTATATATCAAATAATAAAAAAAGTTATAACTTTAAAAACCATGTGTATTACACAGATTAAACAAATGTAATTTTGTACACTAAATACTAAAAACGTATCTTTAAAAAACCCGTGTATAATCAGGTTGAATAAATCTACCAGATAATATAAAAATTACATCCTTAAAAAACCCGTATATTACATGTGTTGAATAGATCGAAAAAGAGTTATATCTTTAAAAACCATGTGTATTACACATTACACATATTAAATAAATGTAATTTTGTATATTAAATACTAAAAACGACGTATCTTTAAAAAACTCGTGTATAGTCGGGTTGAAAAATCTACCAAATAATAAAAAAATAATATTCTTAAAAAACCCCCTGTATTACACGTATTGAATAAATCTAATTTTACATAGCAAATGATAAAAAAATTATATATTTAAAAACTTCGTGTATTACACGGATTATATAAATGTAACTTTGAATAGTAAATAATAAAAAAATATTTTTAAAAACCCCGCGTTTTACAGGAGTTACATAAATATACTTTTGTATACCAAATAATAAAAAAAGTTATATTTTTAATAAATTAGAATAACATTTAATATTAATTTATTATTTATATATTTAATATAAAATAAGTAGGAAAGAGAGGTATTTGTTTTAAAATTATATTAAATAAACAATTTAAATTTGCGGATAATATTTTATTAAAGTATGATAAAATTTAATATTAATTTATAATTTATTTAGTTAATATAAGATGAATATAGATTAAGGATACCTTTAATAAATAATAAATAATATGTGTTTAAAAGTTGGTTTGAGTCTTGAATTATAAAGCATTAGATTGATACAATGTTGTAGTATAATTTTCTATTCATGACAACTTGATTTAAACATGCGAGTCTTAAGGATGGTTACTTTTTTTCTGGGTCAGAAGCATTAAATAGATACCATATTATATTAATAATAGTATTTATTATTCATGACCAACTTGATTTAAATATACGATTTCTATGGGTGGATAATATTTTGGGTACACGTGAAGTGACCCCGTAGTTTTTATATGTTATCTAACTAGTAAAGTTCTTTTTTTTTTACGTCGCAGTTGGAATTCGATCGGTATTAATTTAGTTTATTATGATATAGGTACGGTATTGGCACTTAGTTAGGTGGTCGAAAAATATAATTTAAAAAATAATGTCGTGTTATGCCAAAAGGATATAAACACTGTTGTTTCACATTGGTTAAAAACATAGAAAAAAACGAATATCACTAGTGATTTCAATAGTACTAATAACGTTATCGTGGTTTGGTCAGAATCGACGTGACACCGATCTTGTTGTTAAGGTATCAATTTGATTTGTCATAGTACCAATACAGTACCGACACTCAGTATAACTTACGGCATATGATGCTCTATTGTAAATATAACTCCATTTTCAACCTAATAATACCAACTTATTTAGAATATTGAATATATATATATATATATATATATATAGGATTAGGTTCATTTGTGATTAGCATCTTCATAGTGAACTGTGTGAACTAATCAGGACCATTGATTTGTTTTTTAGCTGTTAAGGGTAGGATTGTAATTATACAATAAATTAGTTTTAAATCTTTATTTTGATCAGTGAGTTTCAGTTACACTTTTAATTTTGGTAGTTTTCTTAAATTGCATGATTATCTTCTCCATCTCTCTTAATTCAAAATAATTTTTTTTTCCATTTCCCTATACGTTCATGTCATTCAGCCGAGCCGACCCTTGATAAAGGATAATTATATTCACACAAGTATAAGAAATATTATTTTTTTAATAAATGAATTCATATGTATGTGTTATTTATTCTTTTTTAATTGCATATTCATGCAATAATGGATTATTTACAGAACGTTTGATTACATTTTTTTTTTTATTAAATTTTCAATTTTTTTTATAATTGCATATCCATGATTATTCTTCATGTACTCATCATGAATCTTATGTGATAATGTACACTTATTTTGAACATAGGTGTGATAATGTACATATGTGTACATACTTGTTAAGAATATGACTTGTTAATGTACATATATGTATATACGTGTTGAGACTGTTATGTACACATATGTACAATGCCGAACAATCATCTCAAATACTTGTTATACACATGTGTACCATATTGAACAACCATATCATTAACCTCATTTTTAGAAGCATATTATATTATGAATGTACATATGTGCACATTACAAATCGGACATGTACACTTAAAAAAGATGATCAGATTGAACAATATTTGTTAATGCGCACATATGTACATACGTTTTTAAAAATGGTGATTACGTATAATACATATATGTACATTCACTTCTACAGTTTTTTAATCATGTTCTAGATGGAACAATATATTATTAATGGTTATATTTTTTATAATTAAAAAATTAGTTAATTGGTGAGAGAAAAAAATGTGAGAGAATGTAATTAATTATTTAATTGGAGAGAGAAGTAATTAATAATTTACATTTATACCATTTTCATTTATTTTTTACATATAAATAATTACAAAACTGTTATTTTTAAAATTTCCAAGATCTAAACAATTTAATGGCTCATATTAGTTCACACAGTTCACTCTCAAACTAATGTTCACTCTAGAACCCTAGCATATATATATATATATATATATATATATATAGGGTAATGCTAGACAGAAAACCCTATTTATATAGAAAACTCTGGAAACTCAAATCTCCACCCATTTTTACCCAACCTCCCGACATTTTTTTTTTGAAAAAAATAACACATGTAATATACATGTTTTAAAGTGTTTTGGGCCAAAAAAAACAAAAAAGCGCCGAAGGGATGTTTTTAAAAAAAATAAACAAATTTCAGCGCCTAACATGTGTTAGGCACAAAAGACATAAATTGTTGAATTTTTTTTTTTTTTAAAAACATCCCTTCGGCGCTTTTTTGATTTTTTTTGGCCCAAAACTCTTAAAAACATGTATACTACATGTGTAAATTTTTTCAAAAAAAAAAAAAAAAATCGGGAGCATTGAGTTTCCCGGGCTTTCTCGCCATAAGTGGGTTTTCTATATATCCTTCCCCTATATATATAGGAAGCCGCTAAAATGAAAACCACCCCCAGTTAAGAAAACCACGAGAACTCCTATCCACCAATCAAATAACAACACGTGCGCACCATTATTTTAAAATCTAAAGGATAATTTGGTAATTTACTCAACATTTCAAATCATCTCTCTCTGTCTTGTATGTCTTTAAAGTCTGTTGTCATAGACTATTTCTTCTCACAACTACATCTCACCACTCTCTCTCTCAATGTACCAAAACTAGGGGTGTTCATGAGCCGATCCGATCCGATCGAGGGTCTGCTCATGCTAGGATTGAATTACAACTGATCCGATCCGAGCGGATCAAATTTGTAAAACCGAGCGCAAAAGTGATGCTCATGCTCGGATTGAATTTGAATCGATCGGCTCGGTTTCGCTCGGTTTTTATCAAATCCTAAAAAAATCGTGCGGATCGTTTTCGCTCGATTGAATGATAAGGCTTCGTTCAACAAAAACAAATTCTAACTTAATTAAAACATGTCCAACACTTTACTAACAAAAGCAATACATAACTCAAATTATGATTCTAAAAATGTTCTTAACAATATCAAGAAACACAAAATAAAGTGCGAATACAAATTGTCATTTACTTCAAAAACCATAAACTTCTTCTATAAGCTTGTTCATCTTCATCCACAAAATTCAACTTCAAATCATCATATAACCTATAAACACAAGCATTAAACAAAACCATTAAGTTCTACACATTACAAAACAACTTTTAGGTTTTGTTAATTATAAAAATACCTTTCATTTAAAAAACAGAAGCAGATTAGACTGAAACAAGTGATATTTAGAAACGATTGTTTTTATATGTTGCAGATTGAAGACTGAAACAAGTGATATTTATGATACGACTGTTTGGAGATTGAAGACTGGAGCGACTCACTTGTTGGAGATTGAAGACTGGAGATTGAAGACCGTCCGACGAACTGTTGCAGAATGAACACAGGAGCGGCGATATGTTGCAGACGATGTGTCAGAGACTAGAGAGCGCCGATATGTGTGAGTGTGACTGTGGAGACCGGAGACTCCGAAGAGTGAGAGTCGGAGACTAGGATTAGATTTACATATTAAATATCAAGTTGGGTTGAATGTTATTTGGGCTTTTAATTTTTTTTGGGCTATTATATTTTTTTGGGTTTTTAATCTATAAAATCTATAATATAAATATATATATATATATATATATATATATATATATATATATATTAATTATTAATAAAAATAATTCGAGCGAAACCGAGCGATCGACGAGCGAGCGGAGCTTTGCTCATGCTCGGATTGAATTTGAATCGAACCGATCCGATCGGCTCATTTACAAACTGAGCGGGAATATCTTCGATCGTCGAGCAGTTTGGACAGCCCTAACCAAAACCTGAAATCCCCTCCTCCATCACTTACCAACACCACCGCCGCCTACATCCGGCACCACCGTATCAGCAAGTCATCTGCTCTCTCTCTCTCTATTGTCACGTTTGGGATTTTGTGCATAAGGGAACAAACCCAAACCAAAAATCAAAATAAACAACACACACAGAACTCAGATACGCTCTCTCTCTCTATCTCTCTCTATTTGCGGTGGTTGATATTTGCGACGGTGTGGTGGTGAACGGTGGGTGAAGGGCGGTTGTGGTGGTGGGGTTGATGTCGACGGTGGGTGAAGGGCGGTTTGTGGTGGTGGGGTTGATGTTGACGATGGCTGAAGGGCGGTGGTGGGGTTGGGGAAAGGTGTTGTAATAGAGATGGTGGTGGGTTTTGACGCCGATGGTGGTGGCGGGTTTTGACAGCGGCGTTTGAGTTCGTCATATTTTCTGTTCACAATGAAGAGGGTGGGTGATGCCGACGGTAGGGTAGAGGTGGGTGATGCCGACGGCTCCGACAGTAGCTGGAGCATCACTTACCGGATGTGGAGGTCCACGGTCATCACTTTCTCTCTCTTGTGGGTTTCTCTCTCTAGAAATGGTGGGTGTTGATTTGTGTTCTTGATTCTGTTGGTATTTTGGTATGTTAGGGGGTTGATTTGTGTTGATTCGTTTTTGATGTTGGGGGTTGATCTGTGTTGATTCGTTTTTGATGTGGGGGGGGGGGGGGGGTGATCTGTGTTGATTTGTGTTTCTCTAAAAAATGGTGGGTGTTGATCTGTGTTGATTCATTTTTTGATGTTGGGGGCTTGAGTTGTGTTCTTGATTCTGTTGGTATTTTGGTATGTTGGGGGGTTGATTTGTGTTCTTGATTTCTGTTGATTTGTATTCTTGATTCTGTGGGTTTTGATCTGTTGGATTGGGCGGTGATGATGCAAAAAAAACGTATATTTTGATTCTGTGGGCAAGGATGGTGGAGGGTAGGTTTTTGAACCTGCAACCCCACTTTGCAGCCTTTGATTATCGGAAAATCTGAGCCAAACCCCGTTTTTTTCATGAATCCACTCATTGTTTTGATTTTTGTTGTTGGTTTTTTATATTTTTTTTCCCAGTCGATGATGATAACAATCTATCTGAGACACCTACCGAGTTGCGATTTCTGGGTGCGTTCGTTTTGTGTAAAAAAGTTTTTGTAAAAAAAAAAAGTTAAAACCGTAAACTTTTTAACGTAAAACGTAAACTTTTTAACGTAAAACGTAAACTTTTTAACGTAAAAGGTAAACTTTTTAACGTAAAACGTAAACTTTTTAACATAAAACGTAAAAAATCTGAATTGAAAATGGTTTTCAATAAAAAAAAATTCTTTTTAAAAAAACATCTAATATAATAATACAAAAAAAGTAATAAAAAATAATAAAGACAAAAAGACAAAAAAGAGTAAATTTACTAAACTGCCCTTTTGCATTAAAATAATAAAAACATAATAAGACAAAAAGTATTTAATCTTAATTTTAACTACTTTTAAACTCGTCCATCCATCTTGAAGTTCTAATGGTTGTAAAGTGGTTCCCTCGGTTCTCACAACTGGGGGTGGTTTTCATTTTAGCGGCCCCCTATATATATATATATATATATATATAGGGAGCGCGCTAAAAAAGAAACCACCTCTAGTTGTAAGAACCACGAGAACCACTCTCAACCAATCAGATTATGCCAACATCAAGGGTATATTGGTCATTTACGCCAAATGCCAAATCCCCCCCCCCCCTCTCTCTCTCCATTTAATGCCATCAGAGATTAAAATCTCTCACCTTTCTCTCTCTTCAAAATATAAACCCCTCACCTCAAATATCTCTGCCATTTTACGCATCATCTTCTCATCCTCTCTCTCTTGATTTTGAATCTGCAACCACCATCATCTCTCTCCTGATTTTGAATCTGCAACCACCATCATCTTTCATCATATCTCTCCTGATATTTGAATCTTCAATCATCATCATCAACATCTCAGTCGGTGGTGGGGAGGTGTTGGTGGGGAAGACGTTGGTGGGAGGTGGCGGAAGACGGTGATGGGGGTGGGGTGTTTGGAAGTCGGTGGTGGGGTACGAGATTGGTGGGGAGACGGTGCCGGAAGATACAGATCTGAGATTGACGGCGACGGTGGTGGTGGGTCACCCACACCCACCTGATCACCTGTGACGGTGCCCCCTCGTTGTGACGGCCCCACCTCGGTTCTCCGGCTACCCCTAAACACCACACCACACAATCTACTTTCTCTGGTCCCATCGTTTCTCCGGCGACGGTGGTGAAGGGTGCCGGTGAGGATTGACGGCGGCGGCATCTCCGGCGACTCTCCGGCGGTATCTTTCGCCTCCCTTTCCTCTCTGCCGCCCCCTGCGACTAGTGTTTAGTTGTGTTGGGGTTGGGGTTGGGGTTGGTGGCGGTATCTTTGGCCTCCCTTTCCTCGTCGGTTTGTTTTATGGCTGATGATGTTCATGTGTTTGTTGGTAAGGGTTTTTGCTGGTGATTTTGAATGTTTGAATCTGGATGTTTTTGCTGGTGCTTTTGAATGTTTGCTGGTGCTTTTTGGAATGTTTTGAATCTCGGTGCTTTTGAATGTTTGAATATGGTGCTTTTGAATGTTTGTATCTGTTGAATCTGGTGCTTTTTGAATGTTTTGAACTAGTGCTTTTTAGTAGATTTCGAACAGTGAACTATTTGATCCGTTTGGATTTGATGATACAAAAAAACGTATATTTTGATGACGATGGCGCGTCACGGTTGGTGGATGATAGATTTTTGAACCTGCAACCCCACTTTGCAGCCTCTGATTATCGGAAAAAATCTGAGCCAAACCCCGATTTTTTTAAGAATCCAAACATTGTTTTTGATTTTTGTTGTTGATTTTTTATTTTTTCCCAGTCGATGATGATAACAATCTATCTGAGACACCTACCGAGTTGCGATTTCTGGGTGGGTTGGTTTTGTGTAAAAAAGTTTTTGAAAAAAAAAAGCTAAAACCATAAACTTTTTAACGTAAAACGTAATTTTTTTAACGTAAAACGTAAAGGTTTTAACGTAAAAGTTAAAATTGTAAACTTTTTAATGTAAAACGTAACTTTTTAACGTAAAACGTAAAACGTAAAGTTTTTAACGTAAAATGTAAAAAGTTTATGTAAAACGTAAGAACGTAAAAAGTTTAACGTAAAACGTAAAAAGTAAAACGTAAAAAGTTTAACGTAAAACGTAAAAAATTTTAACGTAAAACGTAAAAAATTTAAAAAATCTGTTAAAAATCTAAATCTAAAAATGCTTTTAATAAAAATATTATGTTTAAAAAATAAAAACTAATATAATAATACAAAAAAGTAATAAAAAACAATAAAGACAAAAAGAAAAAAATGAGCAATTTTACTAAACTACCCTTTTGGATTAAAATATTAAAGACATAATAAGACAAAAAATACTTAATATTATTTTTAAATACTTTTAATCTTGTCCATCCATCTTGTTGATCTAGTGGGTAGAAAGTGGTTCTCTCGGTTCTTACAACTGGAGGTGGTTTTCATTTTAGCGGTATATATATATATATATATATATATATATATAGAGAGAGAGAGAGGGTCGGGATTTAGAGAAAATGGTAGAAAGTGTGAGAACGGTGAGAACGCTTAACGATCGTCCGATCAAAACAATCTATGGACTAGATTGGCGCGGTGGCGTTTTCGTAAATAACATCAATTTTATTACGTGGACGCGCTTCATTAAGGGTAAAAGGGTCTTTTGACTACTCCACACAAAACGCCATCTCAAGAAATAAAACGCCAAAAACAAAAATCACAGACCATTCTAAGTAAAACGCCATTAAATATAAAACGTCAAACTTAATGATAGTAAAATCCCGCCTAAAAAACCGTAAAAAAATCCTATATATACAACATCTCAGACCTTCAATTAAAAACACACACAAAAACCCAAACGCCATATTTTATATAACCCATTCGCCTTAGAAACGCCAAAAAAACCAAACATCAAATATCTTCCTACCCCAAAACGTTTGTTTTTGAAATTCAGTTTGCCTGTCGGTAAGATTTGGCTCAATGAAATAGACAAAATCCTTATGTGAGGATATGGTCCATTTCATTGAGTAAAATATTATTGACTTATCCTAAATTTCCATCCAAATTTATAACGCCAAAACATACAAAAAAATTATTGATGTTTGTTGTCAATAAAGTTTAGCTGTATGGGGTTGACAACATTGTCAGTTATCTTTCTTAACCGAGGATTAACAATGTTCTCCATCTCATACAGCAAAACATTATTGATTTTAGCATGATCAAAATTTGAGGTTTAAGGTGTTCTTATTTCGTGGCGTTCTTTTTATCGGTAAAATGCCAAAAAAGTTAAAAAAATCAAACATCGTTGATTGTAAAAACTCAAGATTGTTGCCTGAAGGATCTAAACTCAATAATATTTTGCTGCATGAGATGGACAAATCTTCAAGAAAAAGATGCTGATGTCAGACTGTGTGCTTCCAAACAACAACACAAAAAACTACTTGAAAAACAAAAAAACAAAATGAATCATACGAAAGTCGAACCAGCCAGTTAACAAGATTCAAAAAAGAAGAAAGAGACTGGTGAAAAAGAAGATTTTCGAAGATCAATTCTTTATGTATTCTATTTTTTAATTTTCCTTTTCAGTTAATTGTTATATAATAAAAACGCTATATATAATAAAAACGCCAAAACAGCCAAAATGCTTGTTTAAACGATATCATCCAGTTAAACGCCACCAAAAAAACTCCCAAACTATAATAAAATTACTTTGAAAAATTGTTATAAAAAACACAAAAAAAAAATAATAAAAAAACAAGCAAACTTGAAAATTTAACTAGAAACAGTAAATACAAAATCAGTAATACTAAAGAATCTAAAACGGCAAACTTGAAAGATGGGACGCGTTACAGACTTCAGAGATAAAGCTTATCAAAAACATTAATTACAAAACAGTAACTGAAAAGACGAATACTTTATTATAATAATGCACCGCCTAAGTTAGGTGCAAAAAAGACATCCTATAAGATGATACGTCTCAGCAACTTCCATTTGATCAAACCAAAAAAACAAACGCCAATACTACTAAATAACACCCACTGTAAAACGCCAACAAATAAACTGAATGAATTGTTATCAGAGGGGAGTAACTCAGAAAGATTTTGTTGCATGAGATGGACAAAATTTTAAGAAAAAGATACTGATGTCAGTCATATGGCATTTTGTATTTTTTGTTCTTGAAGAAGGTTTGGATGAGGAGAAGAGATCAATGACACTGAAGAGTGGGTTCACTATAAAGATGAAGATCCAGATATAGAAAAATCGAAAAACCCACTCACACACCATAGATCTATGTCCCCAAACATCCACAAAAAAACCAGTTCAACAGACGAGCAGGCAAAAAAAAAATCAAACCGATGGGTTTGTTAAGTTTTACATAAAACGCCATATATTTGGTGACAGTTCTTATACTATTAAAAAGAGAGACTGATGACAGTGAAGATTGGGAAAGATTTCCGATTAGGATTTTTAATTTATTTCCTTCCCTTTTATTTTTTTTCCTGTGGTTGAGATATAATTTAACAATAGTAAAATGCCAAGATACCACAAACGCCAAAATGTTTATAAAAAATAATAGAACAATAGGCCATCTTGTTTAAAACCCCTTGGAAAACGACATTTAAATAGATTTCCTGCCCCCTGGGTTCCAATGGCATACAATGTGAATAAACGCCATAAAAGCCATAAATGCCAAAATGTTGATACAATGAAACTATTAAAACGTCATTAATTATTGAATATGGTTAACGCCAAAAATCTTAAAAACCAAAAATTAAAACAACATTGGGAAAAAGCGGAACTGGAAAAGCAGAAGATGAAAGAACAAAAAAGCCCCTCCGCCCTTTTCTAAGCGGCGTGACACGTGTTAGGCCAGGAAGCGTTCTTACCGTTCTCACGCTTTTGAGCATTTTCTCCCGATCCCGTTTCTCTCTCTCTCTCTCTCTATATATATATATATATATATATATATAGGTTGAGTTATTCTACAAAGGAGTATAAAAGTAAGAAGTGTAAGAAACCACTATAGAGTGACAAGTGTGCTAAAAGAAATCAAGTGGAAAGGGTAATTTTGTCAAAAAGATTAAAAAGATTATACATATGCAAGTCACATGCTATTTCCCTCCTATTTTTTAAACGTCCATAACTTTTTATACGTCATTTGTTTTTAAAAAATTATACCATAAAATCGAGCGTCTTTTTATCTTTAATATGAGTACTATATTGTTATATTTAGAAAAAAAAAATTGAAAACCCAGTTGCGTATTATACAATGGACATAACATAAAACACAATGAGTATCAAACTAAAAATACAATGGAAAGTAGACTAAGACCACAATCAATGACAACAGATAAAAGACACAATGGACATAATGTAAAACACAATGACTATTAAACTAAAAACACAATGGAAAGTAGACTAAAAACACAATCGACGATAACAGATAAAAGACTCAATGGACATAACGTAAAACACAATGAGTATCAAACTAAAAATACAATGGAAAGTAGACTAAAAACACAATTGGTGACGACAGATAAAAGACACAATTAGTGAGAGCAAGAAAAAGACATAATGGACAACACACTAAAACATAATAGACAACAAACTAATACACAATGAACAACAGATTAAAACACAATGGATAGCGGAATAAACACAATGACCAGAACCTATAACACAATATATAGAGTACCCAAATATAACACTATCTTTATTGTGTCATAAATTGTGTTATAAGTTTTGATAAAAACGCAGTGGCCTGAACCCAAATTAACATTATGTTATAAGTTTTGATAATAACACGATGTATAGAAGTCCAAGTAAAAAACATAATGAATAAAACCCACTTAAAAGACATAATTATCTGAACCTTTAACACAATGCAAAAAAAAAAAAAAAACCCAGTAAAAATGAAAATTTTTATTTTTATATAGCAATATCATACTCATATTAAAGATAAAAAACGCTTGTTATTATGGTGAACTTTTTTTAAAAAATTTGTCGTATGAAAAAGTTATGGACGTTTTAAATTGATGGGGGAAATTGGTGTGTGCCTTGCAGGTGGAGAGAGAAAGTAAATAAATGTATGATTCTTTTTATACCCTTCCATTATCTTCTTTTATTTAAAACTAATCTCAACCCTCCAAATCTTAGATCAATGGACCAAAATCCTTAATAGTATTTGATCATAATCCATATATATATATATATATATATATATATAACAAAATTAAGGAAGGCTATTTTATGGATAATATCTATCTATCTATCTATACTAATAAAGTTAAACATTGGGGGGACACGTGTCACTCCCTTAATGAGTTTCAGTGTTTTCGTTGACTTTTTGACTTCTCTTAAGAAAAGAGGCGGGATCCGAACCCGAAATACATGACCCGCTTCATAAACTTCGGATCTTTTATAAGCCTCTCTATCCGAGAAATTCCTATCGTTCATCACCTACATGAAACCCTAACACACGCTGCATCCTCTCTGAATATTCATCTCTAGATCTACATCTTTCCCAAACAATCTTGGCGATGCTAGACAATTTTATTGTGGAAGATCCATCTCATAATTGTTTTCCTCTTATGAGAAAACTGTAAAACTAATACGCCGCTCTCTAAAGATCCATCCTTCAATCCGTGTAGGTTAAGCATCAACTAAATGGACACATCATTGTAATATTTCTTTTCCTCTTTTATTCGTGTTTGTTTGTTGAATGTCGATTTCATCAGTTTTTTGTTAAATCCATTATATTCATCTATTTGATAGATCAAATCGAATGTACTATTTGTGTAATTTTCACATACATGGAAGAACCCTAAATGTTTTACGCTTTATCATTTTTTTCTCAAATTTGTTTGTTATTAGGGTTTTTGGTTGTATTTATTGGTATATTGCTCTGATCTATCATTATGAATATTAGTAAAGATTATTTGTATAGAAAATTAGGGTTCTCAATAGTTATGAAATTTAGGGTTGAGAAAGTATTCATACATGTTTGGAGTGGATTTTGTGAAATTTAGGGTTTTTCAGTTTCGTCTCTAGATGATCAGTTTGGTGTTTTAGGTAACTTGGTCTTTTGATTTTTTAAAGAACACCATGTGAGTTATTGCATTGATAAACATTACCTGATTTGTTGTTACAAATACCGTATGTTCATATTGATCTAAAGAAATATTCATCTGGATTTTATATTATATAAGCATTGTGTTCAGTTAATAATTGTGTTTTGCAATCCAGGTTTTTACTAAAATCTTATGTATCATACATTTATGCAGTTTGATGCTTCAAATGCTGCAGATTACCTTCTGAATAACCGGCTTAACTATGAATATTTAGGGTAATGCTTAAAAGTTTATTTCTTTGGTTGTTTACATAGATAATTGTCTGAATGCTTACAACACAACTGCTGCCAAGTATTGCATGCTTGTAGGAAATAAACCTTTAGACATACGAGATTCTATCACTTCCCAAATTGAGTCCACTTCAATCAAAGCAAGTTATTAATGCATTTGACCTGCTTTATTATTAATCTTTTGTTACATTTCTTTTAATGCGGTACAGGTTGCAAGGTTGGAAATATCATAATGGCTTTCTTCAAAGTCTTGCACTTTCCTGAACTTGGTCAATTGGTAATATTAATTTCCTAATCATGTTTATGTATATAAATTGTAACAACCCTCGGTAAAACCAACACCCTCATTATATTTTGTATACCCTATTATATATTAAAATATTCCAATATGTCTCATATTACACCCCTTATGTGAAAACCAAGCCCGAGTTATGTTATAATTTATAAAATTAAGTAAAAACATGAAATATTGAGCTGAGGCGGGCCGCGTAGGATCCCACCTCAAGCTCACGCGGGCCACGCGAACTCATAAAACGCGGATACACCAGATGCCGACACGTGTCGACATCGTGGCAAGTCTACAAGCTGACCCAGCTAAGCTATTATGTTGACCGGTGTTGACACGGGCCGGGTAAGGCTTAGCCTTACCTTACGCGGGCCGCCTGAGAGTCAATATCAGCAACTATATAAAGGAGGCCTCGGGTTTCAATTTCCGTCGTTCATTCTCAATTCTCAATCTCGAATTCTCTGTTATTAGGCATATTTTGCAAGTATTATACCCCCTAATTAGCGAGGTTCCGCTCCGTTGTAAGTATTATAACCCCAGTTTCATAATAGTTACTCTGCCCGATTGATTTAGGGTTCCGTAACAACTGTCGTGGTTCTGCCCGACGTAGTTGTTGGAATGCCGTCTCGGGGAGGGTATCATTAATAA
The DNA here is from genome assembly GCA_030545235.1 of Helianthus tuberosus. Lineage (NCBI taxonomy): Eukaryota > Viridiplantae > Streptophyta > Magnoliopsida > Asterales > Asteraceae > Helianthus > Helianthus tuberosus. Next base: position 110,330 of record JARYGA010012816.1, on the reverse strand, counting down.
TTTCAAAGGGTTATGATACTAACCAATGTACATTTGTATAAATTATAGATTATACCCAGGAAACCCTTACAAGAAGCCTAAGATAGCAAAGTCAGTTTATCCTCTTTTTGTTAACAGTTTTTACAAAACCTTAATTATTTTACAATATGATTAAGCGGTGATTGAGTCTTTGTAGTCTTCAATTACTGCCGGTATGTTGGGGTTTTGTATACAAAATTTACTACACTGTGAGTAGTAAGTCGAGGATGACAGTACGTTACCATTGGGACAATGAGTTAGCCAATGTGTAATATGACCCACAAGTCAGTGGATTGATAGTACCAAATGGAGTAATTGTGTAGACATAAACATTGTAATCTTCCTCGCTACTGTTTTAATCAATAAAATGTTTCTTGATTAAACTGGGATTCACTCATCAGTATTTCCGACTGACAAATGTTTTTAAAACGCGTTTCAGGTAACCCAATGTGACAGCCAACTAGTAGAAAGCCAGCTGGAGAGCACTAAAGGCTTGGGGATAATGTGGCTATAAAAGTTACCTAATAAACTATGTTTTAAATTAAATAAGATAGGGTTTATCCCTATAAATGTATTGTAATAAGAAACTTGGATTTTATCCATGTGATTATTAATATAAAATATGGTGGTTTTACTCTGATAAACATTTCCTAACTACGGTCCTGATGAAAATTCCGCTGCAAGATTAAATAACCTGATACCACCACAACTGAGATCGCGTCAGCCCGTTCCCGGGAATAAGGGATCGGGGGTTGCGACAGGAGGTGGTATCAGAGCCTAGCCACTGTTCTAAGCCAAAGAAGTGTTCTGCTGACACTTGAAATTTTAAAATTTGTGTTAGGAAATAAATTACGGAAATATGTGTATAACTATTTGTTATGTGTTATTTGATTATTTGTTAGTTTTCAGTATGAGTGATCAAGGACCATCAGACGTGAATCGTCAGTTAGCTGATTCACCTAGAAATGAAGGTACATCATCACAGCCTGCCCTTTCAGGGTATTCTGCTGATCAGGAGGAGGGAATATTTGCTTTTAGAGCTAAATCTGAAGAGCCATTACCTAATAAGAAACGAGGATGGTTCAGTAAAGAAGCTTTTGCTCGTAGGAAGAGAATGTGAAAATTGCAACAGCAAAGGGCTTTAGCAGCCATTAAGCGAAAAACAGATGCCCATACTCAGGATATGCTTAATAGAAGCCTAGCTAATTTCCATATCCTAGCTACAACTGCTGCTGACCCAAGTCTGGAACAATTAGTAGCCCCACAACCACAAAACCCAGAACAACCCATGGAGATAGAAAATCAGGAAAACCAAGTGGAGATGCACGACTTTAATCTAGAAGAAATCCCTAGGGTGCCTGCACCGAATCCCCTAGACCCGAATTACGACCCCTGGTGGGACAACAATAGGGACTTTGTGCAACGTTACCCTATTCAGGAATATCCACCCATACATAACATAGAAGCTTACCCAGGTATGGACCCTTTAGATCCCTATTACCATGATACCTATATTAGGGAGATATTAGAGGATCCTTACCAATTTCAGGAACTGTCACCCCCATATTAGGAAACCGCACCCCAGATTCCAAACCCAGTCCGAGAACCTGCACCCCCAATGAGTGCAGAAAACGTGCAAGAACTTAGGACTTTTGGGGAAGAAATTTTAGAAAGCAGTGAGAGAATGCGTCAGGTGGGAGAACGTCTCGTATGGAAATACGATGAACGTAATATGGATTTTTGGATAAATCCATATCCGTGAATGAAATGGAGAAAATGGTAGTAGTAATAATAAATAAATATAAAAAAAATAATAATAAAATAAAATAAAATATGTGTGTACGGATGCATAGTACTATTAGTGTAATTTTCTTTCTGTTGGTATTGTAATCTTTATTTCTGTACTAGTGTGTAATAGACGCATAGTATATGAAAATAGAGTACAAGTCGCAATGATCGACGATTTTGGTTAAATTGCGTGTTATGTGATTTACCATATTACCTATTATTTGTGATATTAATACGGGGTAAATGTTTAAAATTCAGATGGCCGACGAAGAAAATCAAGGAAATCTAAATAACGATAATCAGAGTAACATTAACGTGGTTAATGAAAACCCAAGCATCAATAACAATGGAAATCAGATGGATAATAGTGCTATCCAACATATAGTGGCACAAGGAATTATAGACGCAATGCCATTTATTCTTCAAACGGTTCAAGAAGCGAATAATAAAAGTAAACATAGCAGTAAGCGACCAATTGAACTAGAACATAGCGTGAACAATGGACATATTCTTCAAATGTCCATTCCCAAAAGAAGAAGAACCGTGCCTTACGGTTGTTCATACAAAGAATTCTGGTCCTGTAAACCAATAGAATTCTCGGGCAATGAAGAACCTATTGCAGCTCTACACTGGATAGAAAAGACTGAGGCTGTTCTGAAAATAAGTAAATGTGCGGAAGAGGACAAGATAATGTTTGCTTCCAATTTATTTAAAAATGAAGCCTTAGAATGGTGGAACACTATCCTTCAATCTAGAGGAAGTGATAGGGTTTATAGTATGGATTGGGAAGAATTTAAGAATATGGTAGAAAGGAAATTCTGCCCTCCAAATGAAAAGGAGCAGATAGCAAACAAATTCCTAAACCTTAGGATGACTGGTGTGGATAGTAAGGGGTACACGAAGTTATTCTTTGAATATGCTAGAATAGTACCAACTCTTGCTTCACCAGAACCAGTGTTAATTTCCCGTTATATTTGGGGATTAATTGGAGAGATTAGACATGTAGTCAAGGCAGCTAGACCTCAAACTAAAGAAGAAACTGTAGAACTAGCCAATACCTTGACAGATGAGTTAGTCCGTACTAGAGAAGAAGACCAGAGGAGAAACATAACCCAAAGGCTTACTCAAGAATTTCGTTCTAGAAATTTAAATCGTAGGAATATGGGTTCTACCTCTACACCATAATGCAAAGTTTGCAAGAAAAAAACACTCGGGAAAATGCTCAAATCTCTGCAATTACTGCAAGATGCCAGGACACAAGGAAGAAAATTGCAAGAGGAAATCCAGTAATGGATTATGCTACAACTGTGGAGAAAAATGTCATATCAGGCTAAACTGTCCAAAATTGGCCCCAGCTGCAAACAACAAGAATACTAAAAATGCTAGAGCATTTGTTCTTACTACAGATGAAGCCAAGATGATCCCAGACGTTATAGCTGGTACGTTTTTAGTTAATGATATATTTGCTAAAGTATTATTTGACTCTGGTGCAAACTAAAGTTTTATTAATACTTCGTTTTGCAAAATTCTAACTCAGTCATTAACTAAACTACCACAAGAATGTCTAGTACTTCGTTTTTACACCGGAATCCCTGTTTCGCCGGCCGGAATCTTCTCCAAATCCGGGTAAGCAACCGCTGATCGTTGATTTCCGGGAAGGTTCGTATCTCTTCTACTCTCAAATCTCCACAAACCACCGCCGGTAAGTTGTTTTGGGTAATCTCTTCTACTCTCAAATCTCCACCGACTTCTGCCGCCACTTGTGCCACCGTCGCCGGTAAGTTTCCGGTGATCTCACAAGGAAGAAACTGAGGCTTTTCGCTCACTTATATGTTTATTTCACATCGTTTTCATTGAATTTTGTATCTTTAGTCATTGGTGTAGAAGCTTCTAGGTTTATTTTCCTGTTTCCCCTCTTTTATCATACCGTGCGATTTTTTTTTTTTTTTTTTATGGTTTTAAAATTGATACTGATTTCGTAAAATTGGGGCCCTCGGTTCAGTTATACGTTGATTGTGCATCATTTTGTTTGATAATTGTATGGTTCCACTTCATACAGTAGCAATAGAGTTTATGTGTGCTTGTTTGTCTCGCTCATTTGCTTGCTGATATAGTACAGTTAAGTGGACCTTGGGTGAATTTTCTGTTTTGAGTACTTGTGTGTAAATTTGTATACATATTCTATTTGTTTTGCAGGGATAACATTGTTTATTGTTGGGTGTGGGGCTTGTTGTGTATTTATATTGATGTACTGTGATATTGTTTTAATTAGGAACCATAGACGGTGGGAGTCGCAATTATGCCTTAAGACCGTGTCCAAGAAAGAGGGGTGCTAATAAAGGGGACAAAAGGGGGTATAATGTACGTGTGGCTTCCTGGAATGTAGGATCTCTTAGTGGTAAGTTGCTAGAGTTAGTGGATGTGCTTAAACGGCGGAAGGTTCAAATAGCGTGTCTGCAAGAAACTAGGTGGAAGGGGCATAGAGGGGCAGAATGCAATGGGTATAAGTTGTGGTATTCAGGGTCTGATGGCGCTAAGAACGGAGTGGGTTTTCTAGTGACTAGTGAACTGCAGAAAAATGTAGTGGAAGTGATAAGGTACAACGACAGGATTATGATGTTGAGATTAGTACTGGGTGAGGAGATAATGGCTGTGATTTGCGCATATGCGCCTCATGGGGGATTAGGAGATCAGGAGAAAAGAGAGTTTTGGGATTGTTTAGATGTCGTAGTAAGGGCCATACCTAGGGAGGAGAGGATTTTTATAGGTGGTGACTTTAATGGCCATATAGGTGAGGACAATAATGGTTTTCAGTCGGTACACGGGGGTTTTGGTTTTGGTGATAGGAATGAGCCTGGGAGGGACCTTCTAGAGTTCGCAGTGGCCCATGACCTGGGTATTATAAACTCGTTTTTTAGGAAACGAGTGTCTCATTTGATCACTTTTAGTAGCGGGGGGCGTAACACGCAAATAGACTATCTCTTGATGAGGAGAGAAGATCGACGATGGTGGAGGGACTGCAAGGTTATACCAGGGGAGACAACGGTGACTCAACACCATTTGCTAGTAGCGGATATAGGTATGAGAAAAAAGGTGTCAGAGGGGGAGAGGAAGGGTCGACCTAGGATACGATGGGGAAGCCTGAAAGGAGACAATATTACAATGTTTAGAAACAAGGTCATCCCTATGACAGCCGATCGGGTGGGTGGGGACGCAAACCGGTTGTGGGAGGCTATGGCGACTTCCATTACCCAGGTGGCAGAGGAGACGCTAGGGCTTACAACAGGATTGACAAGCGGCCATAAAGACACCTGGTGGTGGAATGAGGACGTGCAGATCAAGATAAGGGTTAAACAACAGGGTTTTAGAGATCTTTTGAGGTGCACGGTCGAGGAAGAGCGACAGAGGCTGAAGGAGAGGTACAAAAAGGCCAAAAGGGAGGCGAAGAAGGCAGTGGCGGAGGCAAAGAGCGCAGCTTATAAGAATATGTATGACCGCCTGGAGACGAACGAAGGGGAACATGCCATGTTCAGGATTGCCAAAGCTAGGGAGCGGAGAAAGCAGGATCTAGGTTCTGTGAAATTTATAAAGGGAGAGGATGGGCATGTCCTAGTAAAAGAACCAGACATTAAGTTGAGATGGCAAACCTACTTTTGTAATCTTTTCAATGGGGGGAAGGAAGTCCAACAAGAAAGCGACAACAACAACACTCAAGGACGACGACGAAATAACTGCTATTGCCGGAGTATTACAATGGGAGAAGTAAGGACAGCACTCAAGAAGATGGGAAGGGCTAGGGCAGTTGGTCCTGACAACATACCGATAGAGGTGTGGAAGTGTTTGGGAGAGGATGGAGTTCGATGGCTAGCTAGTTTGTTTAATCTTATCTTCAAAACGGGAAAAATCCCGGAACAGTGGAGGAGTAGTGATGTAGTGCCCTTGTATAAGAATAAAGGAGATGCCCAGTGTTGTGGGAACTACAGAGGGATTAAGCTACTAAGCCACACTTTGAAACTTTGGGAGCGGGTAATTGAGACTAGGATTAGAAGAGAAACTCAGGTTACGGTAAACCAGTTTGGTTTCATGCCAGGGCGCTCAACAACGGAAGCGATTCATATTCTACGAAGATTAATGGAAAAGTACAGGGAGAAAAAGCGAGATCTACATATGGTTTTCATTGATCTTGAAAAGGCTTATGACAGTGTGCCACGTACACTGATTTGGGAAAGCTTGGAGAGTAGGGGAGTTCCGGGGAAGTATGTAGACTTAATTAGGGATATGTATGATAGGACTGTGACTAGGGTTCGTGCGCCTGTAGGAGATACAGAGTCCTTCCCCGTGGAAGTAGGACTCCACCAGGGGTCTGCGTTGAGCCCGTTGCTTTTTGCGGTTATCTTGGATGAGTTGTCCAAGTCTATTCAAGAGACAGTTCCGTGGTGCATGCTTTTTGCGGACGATATAGTGCTAGTTGCTGAAACTAGACAAACCCTAAATGCGAGGCTAGAGGAATGGAGAATAGCGTTAGAAGGCAATGGTTTAAGGATTAGTCGGTCTAAGACTGAATACCTTTATTGTAATTTCAGCGGTGCAGGTGACAACGAGGACACTCAGGTTATCATTGAAGGTCAAGTGGTCCCACAAACGACTAAGTTCAAGTACTTAGGATCGTTTGTGCAAAGGGACGGGGAGATAGATAGTGATGTATCCCACCGCATTCAGGTTGGCTGGTGTAAGTGGAGAGCAGCCACTGGGATATTGTGTGACAGGAGGTTCCCAACAAAATTGAAGGGAAAATTCTATAGGATAGCAGTTCGACCGGCTATGTTATACGGGACAGAGTGTTGGGCCATCAAGAAAACTCAAGCGCGCAAGATGGAGGTAGCGGAGATGAGAATGTTGAGGTGGATGTGTGGCCACACGAGGTTAGACCGAATAAGAAGTGATGTTTATAGGGATTGGTTAGGAGTAGCTAGTATATCAGACAAGTTAAAAGAGGGGAGATTGAGATGGTTTGGGCATGTGAAGAGGAGGCAGTTAACAGAACCAGTTAGAGCAGTGGAAACCATAACAGTGGAAGGAAGAAGGGGTAGAGGCAGGCCCAAGTTGACATGGGATGAAAGACTTAGGAAAGATTTGGTAGAGTTGCACCTCTCTGAGGACATGGTTCAGGATAGGAGTTCGTGGAGACGTAGGATTAAGGTTAAGGACTTGTAGGTGAGGGTATAGACGTGCCCTAGCTTTGCTTTGGGAAGGGGGGTTACTTTTCTTTTACACTTTAGGTAGGTTAACATATGATGATTTTCTTGTATCTATGCCTATGTGTGCATGCTAATGATCTATCTGACTACTGCTACGCTATTTACTTATACATCTTTCATATATCTACCTGTTGGTTGTTTTGGAGTCGGGGGTCTCTCAGGAAGCAGCCTCTCTATTCGTAGGATAGAGGAAAGGTTTGCCTACATCCCACCTCCCCCAGACCCTACGAATAGTTCTGCTATTTGTGGGATATACTGGGTATGGTTGTTGTTGTTGTTGTTGTTGCAGGGAGCAAGAATAGAAATTTAAATCAGAAATTTATTGCAAATCTTTATCCCATGAATCTGGTAGGATTCGATGTTGTTCTAGGAATGGATTGGTTAATAGCCAATAAAGCCAATATTTTGTGTGATCAAAAGTTAATTCAAGTAAATTCACAAAAAGGTAAAACGATCACAATTAAAGGAGATAAGCCGTTTAGATCCACTAAAGTAATTTCTGTGATGAAAACTACAAGTTGTATAAGAAAAGGTTCTATAGTGTATTTGATTTCTATAATCACTAACACTAAAGGAAAAGAACTAAAAGATATTCCAGTAGTATCTCAGTTTTCAGATGTTTTTCCAGAAGAATTACCAGGACTACCTCCAGACAGAGAAGTTAAATTCAGAATTCACCTGCTACCAGGAACATCACCAATTGCCAAAGCACCTTATCGGTTGGCACTCGCTGAAATGCAGGAGCTAAAGAAACAATTAGATGAATTATTAGAGAAAGGATTCATACAGCCAAGTTCGTCGCCATGGGGAGCGCCGATACTGTTTGTTAAAAAGAAGGACGGATCAATGCGTATGTGCATTGACTACCGTGAATTAAACAAAGTCACGATTAAGAATCGGTACCCATTACCAAGAATCGATGATTTATTTGATCAGCTATAAGGAGCTCGATTTTTCTCTAAAATCGATTTAAGGTCAGGATATCATCAATTAAAGGTACAGGAAGAAGACATTCCTAAGACCGCATTTAGAACAAGGTATGGTCATTATGAATTTACTGTTATGCCATTTGGTTTAACCAATGCCCCAGCTGCATTTATGGACATGATGAACCGAATATGTAAGCCATATTTGGATAAATTCATAATTGTATTCATAGATTATATTCTAATTTATTCTAAGAATAAAGAAGATCATGCAAGGCATTTGCAAACACTTTTAAGTCTATTAAGAAAGGAAAAGCTTTATGCTAAGTTTTCTAAGTGCGAATTTTGGTTAGAACAGGTACAATTCCTTGGACACCTAGTCAATCATGAAGGAATTCATGTAGATCCAACAAAAATCGAGGCAATTACTAAATGGAAAACCCCTGAGTCACCAACTGAGGTTAGAAGTTTCTTAGGATTGGCCGGTTATTATAGAAGGTTTATTCAAGATTTTTCTAGAATAGCCATTCCCTTAACTAAGCTAACTTGTAAATCTGTTAAGTTTGAATGGGGAGTAAAACAAGAAGAAGCCTTTAGAATCCTTAAGCAAAGATTGACCCATACACCCATATTAGCATTACCAGAAGGAACTAAAGACTTTATAGTCTATTGTGATGCTTCTAAATTAGGTTATGGATGTGTATTAATGCAACGTCAGAAAGTTATAGCTTACGCATCTAGACAACTTAAGAGTCATGAAGAGAATTATTCAACCCATGATTTAGAGTTAGGAGCTATAATTTTTGCTCTTAAGATTTGGAGACATTACCTTTATGGTAGTAAGTTTACCATATTCACTGATCATAAGAGTTTAAGGTATATCTTCAAGCAACAGGAGTTGAATATGAGACAAAGACGTTGGATGGAAATGCTTAGTGATTATGATTGTGATATCCAGTATCATGAAGGAAAAGCAAATGTAGTGGCAGATGCTTTAAGCCGAAAGTATCATGAAAAGCCAAGAAGAGTATGTTCTCTTAAATTAAATCTGCAAGTAGATTTAAATGATCAAATAAGAGAAGCACAAGAGTTAGTAATCAAGGAAGATACTGAAAAGTTAAAAGGTATGTTAAAAGAATTAAAACAAGGAACAGATGGAATTTGGAAATTCCATGAAAAGAGAATGTGGATACCTAAATTAGGAAATTTACGCCATCGTATATTAGAAGAAGCTCATAAGTCCAAATATACGATGCATCCAGGAAGTGATAAAATGTACCAGGATTTAAGGAAAAATTTCTGGTGGATAGGAATGAAAAAGGATATAGCAGCTTATGTTTCTAAATGTTTAACTTGTTCACAAGTTAAAGCTGAACATCAAAAACCTTCAGGTTTGTTACAGCAATTAGAAATGCCAGTTTGGAAATGGGAATTAATAACCATGGATTTTGTTACTAAATTACCCAAAACTAAGAAAGGAAATGATACAATCTGGGTGATTGTAGATAGACTAACCAAGTCAGCTCATTTCTTACCAATGAAGGAAACAATTAGTATGGAACAATTATCTAAATTGTATGTAAATGAAATTGTTTCTTTACATGGCATTCCTTTATCAATTGTTTCTGATAAAGATAGTCGCTTTACATCTCATTTTTGGTCAAGTTTCCAAAAGGCAATGGGAACCAAGTTAAGGTTAAGCACAGCTTATCATCCTCAAACAGATGGACAAAGTGAAAGAACAATTCAGACAATGGAGGATATGCTTAGATCTTGTGTAATTGATTTTGGAGGTAATTGGGACGATCACTTACCTTTAATAGAATTTTCTTATAATAATAGTTATCACACAAGTATCAATGCTGCACCATTTGAAGCACTTTATGGAAGAAAGTGTCGAACCCCAGTCTGTTGGGCAGAAATTGGGGAAAAACAACTATCTGGACCTGGGATAGTGCAAGAAACAACTGACAAGATTATTCAAGTTAAGGAACGACTGAAAGCTGCACGTGATCGACAAAAGAGTTATGCCAATAACCGACGCAAGCCATTGGAGTTTCAGGTAGGAGATAAAGTATTGTTGAAAGTCTCTCCTTGGAAAGGAGTGGTAAGATTCGTCAAAAGAGGAAAGCTAAGTCCCAGGTATGTTGGACCCTTTAAGATTATTAGAAAAATAGGAACTGTAGCCTATCAGCTACAACTGCCAGAGGAAATGGCAGGAATACATGATGTGTTTCATGTATCAAATCTTAAAAAGTGTTTAGCTGATGAATCATTGATAGTACCTCTTAAGGATATAGAGGTAAATGAACAACTCAAGTTTGTAGAAAGACCTCTACAAATTGAAGACAGAAAAGTCAAGAATCTAAAACACAAGAGACTAGTTCTAGTCAAAGTGAAGTGGGACTCCAAAAGAGGACCTGAGTATACATGGGAGCTCGAGTCAGAAATGCAAAAGAAATATCCGCATTTATTTCCATAGATCTCGAGGACGAGCTCTAAAACAAGGTGGGGAGAATGTAACAACCCTCGGTAAACCAACACCCTCATTATATTTTGTATACCCTATTATATCTTAAAATATTCCAATATGTCTCATATTACACCCCTTACGTGAAAACCAAGCCCGAGTTATGTTATAATTTATAAAATTAAGTAAAAACATGAAATATTGAGCTGAGGCGGGCCGCGTAGGATCCCACCTCAAGCTCACGCGGGCCGCGCGGACTCATAAAACGCGGATACACCAGATGCCGACACGTGTTGACATCGTGGCAAGTCTACAAGCTGACCCAGCTAAGCTATTATGTTGACCGGTGTTTACGCGGGCCGCGTAAGGGTTAGCCTTACCTTACGCGAGCCGCCTGAGAGTCAATATCAGCAACTATATAAAGGAGGCCTCGGGTTTCAATTTCCGTCGCTCATTCTCAATTCTCAATCTCGAATTCTCTGTTATTAGGCATATTTTGCAAGTATTATACCCCCTAATTAGCGAGGTTCTGCTCCGTTGTAAGTATTATAACCCCAGTTTCATAATAGTTACTCTGCCCAATTGATTTAGGGTTCCGTAACAACTGTCGTGGTTCTGCCCGACGTAGTTGTTGGAATGCCGTCTCGGGGAGGGTATCACTAATAATTTCAAAGGGTTATGATACTAACCAATGTACATTTGTATAAATTATAGATTATACCCAGGAAACCCTTACAAGAAGCCTAAGATAGCAAAGTGAGTTTATCCTCTTTTTGTTAACAGTTTTTACAAAACCTTAATTACTTTACAATATGATTAAGCGGTGATTGAGTCTTTGTAGTCTTCAATTACTGCCAGTATGTTGGGGTTTTGTAAACAAAATTTACTACACTGTGAGTAGTAAGTCGAGGATGACAGTACGTTACCATTGGGACAATGAGTTAGCCAATGTGTAATATGACCCATAAGTCAGTGGATTGATAGTACCAAATGGAGTAATTGTGTAGACATAAACATTGTAATCGTCCTCGATACTGTTTTAATCACCAGTATTTCCGACTGACAAATGTTTTTAAAACGCGTTTCAGGTAACCCAATGTGACAGCCAACTAGTAGAAAGCCAGCTGGAGAGCACTAAAGGCTTGGGGATAATGTGGCTATAAAAGTTACCTAATAAACTATGTTTTAAATTAAATAAGATAGGGTTTATCCCTATAAATGTATTGTAATAAGAAACTTGGATTTTATCCATGTGATTATTAATATAAAATATGGTGGTTTTACTCTGATAAACATTTCCTAACTACGGTCCTGATGAAAATTCCGCTGCAAGATTAAATAACCTGATACCACCACAACTGAGATCGCGTCAGCCCGTTCCCGGGAATATGGGATCGGGGGTTGCGACATAAATTATGTTGCAATTTAAAGTAATTATCTTTAATAATTCACGTTCTGCCTAAATCTTATGTTCAGAAGAATGATGCGTGATCCATATGGTTTCCGCAGACACATCCTTATTATGAACCTATGAGTTCTCTTTTCTACCAAACAACCTCGCTAGATTCCCCACCGTCATCGTCCATGGTGGAACATCAATCATCAGCAACGACCCCTAAGGTTTTCACTCACCTCTTTGATGTTTGCAAATGCTAAGATTCATTTGCCTAAACACAATTCTTTAAGAATGTGAGGCGATACCTTGGAAGCAGCAGTTTGCACAAGATCAAAATTGATGCATTCAGTGGAACTTTTGGGATGATCTTCTCCAATCCCTTCTGCATGGCCTTCTCCACAAACAGATGTTTGTTCTAGGTTCACAACAGTTTCGCAAACAATCTTTTCTTTTTCTTGATCAACTTTTCCTAAGACACATTCAAATGCCATAAAACAACAGATCTCATGTTTTTCATTAGTCTTTGCTATAAGAGAAAAGTTTTCATCAGTTAGATCCTCTGGTAGACTACTCCAATCAACAAAGCCTTAAGTGAAATAACTTTGTTGATTGGCTTCTACGGATGAATGAACAGGAGTGGCAAGAGGTGCTTGAACATGTGAGACAGGCATTTGAACGTACTGGACTTGAGGAACAGATGTCTAGAGATACTGCATAGGGACAAGACTAATGCTTTGTGCAAAATGGGCAATGTTTTGAACATTTGGTGCAAGGGTATATTTTATGTATTTTGATTAAAAAAGTTCTTGACTATTTGATTGAGGTGTTTGATTGGGATAGGTTATAACTAGTGCATAATTACTTGTTTGAATTTTGCATTCCCTAGAAAAATGACCTAGCATATTACACTTGATACACTTTATCTTTTATTTATCTAACCCTACCGTTGACCTCCCATTTAGTCATGGATATCTCCTACCTGTTCTTTTATAAAAGTTGTTAGCTCTAAGACTTAGTAGGGCCACTTGGTGCAGAATATCCATTTCTTCCAACTCTTTGGGATCAATATGTTTCAGATCATCAAGAACAAATGACAACTTATCAGGACTATGATTGTCATCTTTTGTAGTGAAAGCAAAGTTTGAGGAATATTGATCAGAGTTGATTCCAGTTTATATCAAGGTAGTGATTAAAACTCTGATCATTTGGTATTCCTGAACATGATCCTTCCTGAGTCAGAAGTGTCGTGTTTCCAAAAACATGATCGTCGGACACTTTTCCAGTTTCCTGGAGCTTTTTTTCTACAAAAGCTCTCTTTCACATGTCAAGAGCTTTCCATGAAGTTGAGTCACGGTTATATCCTTGAAATCAGTGGTTGTTCTCATTACTATGGCTATTGTGTCACACTTCTCAAGAAGTGATCTTAAAAATCTGTTACTTATAGTTGATTTTGAAAACTCTTTGTTTACCAACTTTAATTCACTGATTAAGCAAGAAAATCTCACAAACTATTGTGTAAGGGAGAAACCTTGACGTGTGTGAAAGTCTCATATTGTTGGTTAAGGATTTCTCGGGTGTTCTCGATCACATCCTCGGTCCCACCAAACTGGCCTTTCAATGCATCCCATAACTCTTCGCCACTGTTGCAATGTAACAAACCGGCATAATTACATTTGGCAGAGCCATGGTCACAATGCTAAAGGCCTTTGCATCTAGCTCATTTTTTTTGAAATCTTTCTCTGAGTAGTTTTCCGGCTTCTTTGGCTCTTGAACACTCGGGTTTTCGGCACAAAGTACCATTGGAATGAGAGGTCTGAATATAAGGGACTTCCAACACCTGATATTCTGTTGAGCAAGTACATGAGCCATCCTACGTAGCTATATATTATACTCAGATCTAACAAGCATAGAAGGCTTGTTACTGAAGCCGGTGTAATGGGGATCATTTTGTGCCATCTCTTTTGTTCTTTTGAAGAAAAATAGGGAATGTGTGAAATAATTTTGAACTCAACACTCTACAACTCTGAGTTACGAACATATTGGATCTTTGTGAGCTAATCTTTGAATATTAAACTGATTGTGAAATCAAGTTTAATGTGACCAAGCTCTGATACCAATTGTAGGATCTGAGTTTTATCAAACTTATGGTTTTAATCAAACACAAAAAAGACAATTTATAAATTGAAATGCAAGTAATGAAATAAACACACAAGTTGGAAGATATATCAACAATTGTTTTCTATTGAGATTCAAATGATTTCAATTATAGTATGATGATTATACAATTTCCCCCTAAGCCTGATCACATACAAATCCGTTCATACAAAAGAGAATGTTTTAAGTGATAAATAGATCTCTAATAGTTGAGATGTATTTATATTAAGGACAAAAGGCCTGTTTGCAATCAGCTGACATCACCCTAATAGTGACATCTAACATTCCTAATAGAAAAGATTCCACAAATGTTAGCAAATATCTGCTGAGATCTAACATCTTATCTAAGACACTAAAACTCTGTTACAAGTAATATACTATTACATTGATGAAACCGCTGATCTTCAAACCACTATTGCTTTGTATCAAACATCTGTTAGCCTGAACAGATGTTTGGTCTTCTTGAGCAGATCTTTGCTTCAACAGAGCTTTGGCCCTTGATTAGTGCTTGGTTCTTCTTCAACAGTGGTTCCAAGGCTTGAACAGATGTTAGCATGTTTTCAACATAGATTTTGAATAGTGTTCAAGATTCACTATCTTTGGGAGGAGAGTGCTTCATCAACTGTTTATTTCTTGATTAAAATTTCATGTTTTGGCTTTTGAATATCATCTGTTGTTTTGTAGGTCCAACACTGCTAGATAGTTACATTGAACTACTTTTTCAAAAAAAAAAAAGAGAGATAGCGAGAACTGCTGGATTTCACAAAACTAGTGGTTGAGAACCAGCACTTCTGGAAATCCAGAACTTTTGGTCTTTGACTTGTTGACTTGATCTTCTAGTCTTCAGTCTTGACTTTGGTTGACTTGACCGTTGACTTTTGACCAACAATTTGTTCTTCTAACAATCCAGCACTTTGTTCTTCTGATCTTTATTTTTAAGGCAACAATTGTATGTAGCAATAATTTTGGACCGGCTTCAAGGGGAAACTTCTGGTCTTGTGATTATATCTTGACTTACTCCATCAGGCAGGGAAGCAGGGAAGATGATTCCCTTAGGTTTTGGGCTTTCATCATCACTAGATCTTATATAACCCAACAAAATGGTTGCATAGTACTATAATGTTCTTTCACAAAAGCATGAGCAACATCCTTTTCAAAGTAATAGTGTTACACAACAATATTGGACTCATTTAGAGGACAAGGACTCATACTCACCCTCCTTAAAATACTCCTTTTCCATCTCTAAAAAATATGTAAATTAAGATTTAAACATTTCTATTTACACTTCTATTTCTTTCATAATATAAATTAATCAACCAAAGAAACTTTAGTAACTTTATACCTTACTTAATGTCACAAACTCCAAACAAACTTACATAGAAATTTTTTTTTTTTTTGCATACAGAAACATATGCAAAAAGCGGATGACCAAAACAATCAAATAAACCATGTCATAGAAACACTAAATTCAATTATGATCAACTCAAAACACATAAAATAACACAAAAATAAATCATCACAACAACATAAAAAGCCCTAAAACCAAAACCTCCAAATCACCAAATTGAAGAAAATGGCAAACTTTAGGCTTGTTTTGTTTTGTTTAACAGAGAAATCTAACAGAGCTTGCAAAAAGAACAAAAACGGTTTAAAAACTAAAACATCAAGCCATTATTTGTATGTTATGTTTTGGGATTTTGGACTTATCTAGTTAAACTAACCAAACCTCAGAGAGAGAAAAACATTACTCGCGATTTAAATTATAACAAATGGAATTCCTCATGTGTGGCTATGGGAATCCGGTCGATATCTATTCGGTTCGTTATGGTATTGGTATGGTACCGACGCTCAGTATAGCAATCAAAAAATATAATACATAAAATAAAGTCGTGATATGGCCAAAAGGATATCGACACGTGTTTTACATCGATCAAAAACCATTAAAAAACGAATGATTGTACCTATTTTGATCATACTGACACATGCAGGTACCAGAATTAGTTAGCTTCATCACTACATTGGTACGGTACCATCACTCGATATAGCTTACAATACCAAAAAAAACTTATATTTGGAACTTTATATGCATTATATATAAAAGAATTAGAAAGGAAAAATGAAATTCTATTGGAAAAAAACTTATATCTGACCTGCTTGGTTTTAATTAAAACTTAACGTCACAACGCCACATGCGGAATTTTATAAATCATTAAATTTATTTATTAAAATACTGCAAATGTAAAACAACATAAAAGAAACTAAACCGCAATGTAGTTTTGGTAACGTATACATTTGTGTTTAAAGTACTTTACATTAGTACTCACAACTTAATTTGGAATAAATTTAGAGTAGAGTACAATTTCAATCCCTCGGGTTTACACCCAATCACACATACAACCTTCATTTGAAAAAAAAAACAAACAATGGGTTTGACTTATAGAACTAGAAAGTTGTTTTGATATCTGTTTACTACAATTAATAACAATAGCTAGTAAGAATACATTTGTAGCATCTGTTTAGTCAATTTCCAAACACCTTACTACACATGGTACAACATACTTAACTTAGTTTTGACCTTTGTGTTAGTCAAGCATGTTTGGTCCACAATTTGACCTCTGTTTGTTGTCTCATGTTTGAGCATCAAAATACTTTTGTTTAGTCAAACATGTTTCAACATCAAACGTCAATTACAGTTAACTGTGAAAGTCCCAGATTTCCTAATTCGAAAAAGTAATATTATCATACTACTATTTAACAAAATTCGGGCATGACCCGTGTTAGTGCATTACGTCTATTGACTTCGTCTTGTATCATGTAATAGAATAGGATAGATTAGATTTATCAGTGCATGAGGATCGAGAAACGGAAAATAGAGTTTAAGTGAGTGATTTCGCTCATATGGACATTGTCCATAAAAGCGAAATCAGAACCTTATGATTTCGCTCATATGGACTTGTCCATATAAGCGAAACCTCTCACACTATATATAGGTGCATTGTTCATTCATTCGGTATGCAACTTCCAGAACTGTAACGAAGTGCTGCCGAAATCTGTTCAGGTTGTAATCATTGTCATTATCAATATAAGCAACAGATTAAAGATTTACAAGCTGTTATCAAGTCCGGTTTACTGATTCCGCCTTTAAACTAGATGTAAAGCTCTTCTGAACGACTCAATCAGGTCAAACAACGATCCTACAAGTGGTATCAGAGCGCAGGAAGAAGAGTTTAGCTTGATATCATTCTCATTCTGACTTCTACACCTTCTTTCATCATTTCCGAAAATTTTACCGGTCGAAATTCGCTCAAAATTTCACAGATCATAGACAATTGGACATTAACAAACCCTTGAAAGTTTCATACTGAAATTCGGATTAAAAATGGACTAAAATTGGTTCGGACTAGGTTTCGCTTTTACGGAAAATGTGTTATTTCGCTTTTGTGAACACCTAGTTTCGCTCATATGAACATCATTCCTTGAAGTTTCGCTCCAAAGACCCCTAGTTTCGCTTATATGTCAACCTAGTTTCGCTTATTTGTCAACTGGTTTCGCTTTTGTGACAATATCTTGAGGTTTCACTTCAAAGACACATGGTTTCGCTTATTAGTCAACCTGATTTCGCTTTTGTGGACTAGATAAGTGTGGTTTCGCTCCAAAGGTCACTCAGAATTCTAATTTCGCTTTTCTGAACATCCTGGTTTCGCTCTTAAGTCACTAAGGGGGTTTCACTCTAATGGACCAAAACCTGATTTCGCTTAAAGGGACACCCAAAGTTTAATTTCGCTCTTGTGACAAAGTTTGAGTTGATTTCGTTTCAAGGGTCCTTAAGTGATTTCGCTTCAAGTGTTACAATCTGATTTCGTTCAAGAGTCTTAGTTCGCTCGAAAGTGAACTTTTTCGTGTCAGGAACATTTCACGTCGGTCGAGTGTCAGTCTGTTACAATTTATTTGATATTGATTGTACTGATTGTGTTTGTTTGATTATCTGTTCAGGTTTACATCATGGCTGAGGAATTCTACAACACGTTTTTCAATGCATTCACATCTGAATCGTCTGAGGTTACAAATGTTACACCAAAAACAATCACGAAGGCGATCAACGAAAACATCAAGCATGATAACTTTTACGGAACTCATTCAAAGCCACCAACTCTGGAAAGCATTGAAGATTATACCTGGTGGAAAGAACGTTTCATCAACTGGGCAAAAGCGTATGCTCATGAAAGCTGGTTCTGCCTGGAATATGGATATGAAAAACCAAAAGATGATAAAGGCGAATATCTTTCATTCAAGAAGTTTTCCAGAGAAGATAAATCTGAATTCGTAGTTGAACAGAGAATGATAGCATTGATCCAGTCGGCAATCAGAAATGATATCTTTGCTTTACTAACTCATGACGGGTCATCTAAATCTGTTTGGGAAGCTTTACGAGTTAAAGCTGAGGGGGGTAAACAGATTAAAAAGAACAAAATCGCTTTATTAAAGAAAGAATTTGATCTGTTTGATTGTATTAAAGGAGAGACAGTGAGGCAAATGATTGAGAGGTTTTTCCATTTAAAACTTGAACTTGAGAGATTTGAGATAGTGAAACCAAGAGAGGAACTGATAGACAAAGTAATTGAAGCGTTACCACGAGCAGATCAGTGGCAAACGTTTGTTTTTATTCTGAAAAATGATGTTTTATTTGATACAATTTCTCTTGATGCATTGTTTGAAAAGATAGAGAGTCATGATCTGGAGCTACAAAAGCAAAATAAGATGACTGATTCTTCAAATCAACAGAATATTGGCTTGTACTACAAAAGGAGTGTACCTTTGGAGAAAAGTGTTGGTTCACCAAAGACAGCATTCATTGGTGAGAAAACAAAAGAACCCGAGAAAAGCTCATCAAGTTACAATCCGGGTTATCATTCATCAGCTTCAAAAGCTAGTTCTGAAGATGCAGAGGAGATTCTGTACAACATAGCTCTTAAGCTGAAGAATTCCCCAGCAATGAGCATCAATGCAGCAAAGCAGCAAATGAGTTTTCTTGCGTCTGTTCTGGAATCGTATGAAGGTCTTGTAGCTGGCAAAATTGGAAACTCTGAGTTAACCAAAGAAGACTACGACCAGATTGATCCGGAAGAGATGGAACTCATTGATATCCGTTGGTGCTTAGCAAGTTGCATCAGAAGAGCTCAAAGGTATATGGAAATTACTGGGAAACAATCTCTTGGAGGTGCATCAACAAAGCTTGGATTCGACAAATCTAAAGTGACTTGCTTCAAATGTAAGCAGAAAGGTCATTTCAAGAGAGAATGCACTAATTCTGCAGTTGGTGGAAATGAACATCCATTCAACGATGATTATTATCGAAAGGCGATCTACCATCGAAGCAGAGAAGAGCCAAAGTTGATTGAAGATAAACCGAAAGAGAAATCAAGAGCTTATGCTGTTATTTATGAAGATGAAGGTTATGATTGGTCTGAAGTTTGTCCAGAAGAAGATCGTTTAGAGAATGTTCGTAAAACAGGTCATGGGAGAGCTATGACAGGAGAAAGAAAGTTTGTCTTTGTTGCTGAGATTCAAGATGAAAACAAAGACAAAGACACAGCTGAAAATAAAGAAGAAAATGTTGTTGCTGAGGTTAAAGAGAAAACTAGAGAAGAAATTTTAAGTGAGAAAACTTACAGAGAAAGAAACATTGTTTTAAACAGAATGGATGATATGCAAGAGGAGTATGAGATTGCTGTCAGTAGCAAAAGATGGGATAAAAAGAGAGAATGCTACTATAACAGAGAATGAGAACCAGTTGTTCCAAAGAAAGACATAATCTTTGAAGATGTTCTTCTCATAATTCCTTCAAGAGCCGAATATTATAGAAATGTGTTGAAAGATGACAGATATGCAAAAAGGCATGAAAAAGAGATCATATATGCCATGTTATCGTGTCTGAGAAAAAGGGATGAGGAGAGGATAAAGAA
This sequence comes from Helianthus tuberosus, assembly GCA_030545235.1. NCBI lineage: Eukaryota > Viridiplantae > Streptophyta > Magnoliopsida > Asterales > Asteraceae > Helianthus > Helianthus tuberosus. The sequence goes on along the minus strand of JARYGA010012816.1, from coordinate 90,357 downwards.
GAATGTTGAAGAAATTGTGAACAATTTGAAGAAAGTTGCTGAAGAGATTAAAGCAGAAGCTGTTGAAGTTGAGGTTGTGAAGGAAATCAAAAGTGAAGAAGTTGTTGTGAATGAAGAGTTTGAGAAAGCTGTTACTGAAGAACAGCAAATTGGAGAAGATGTGAGGAAAGAAGAAGAAGAAGTAAAGAATGAGAATTTGGTAGCTGATAATGTTGGTGATGAAGTCGACATTGAAGAAAAGCAAGATGATGCTGAGTTGAAGCAGACAAAAGTTGCTGAAAACACCGAAGTGCCAATCACTGAGGTAAATTCTGATTCTGAAAACTTGAAAATGATTGATCAGTGCAAGAAATGCATGGAACAGTGCAGAGCTTGTACTGAAAAAGATGAGCAATTTAGAACAAGAGATATTGAGTTCACAAAAATTGAAAAGATTTTCAAAGAAAAATGCAAAGAAATGCTAGAAAAAGAAAAAGTTTTTAAAGAAAATGATGAAAAACTTTCAGAAAAATGTAACAAATTAGAGAAAGAAAATGAAGTTTTGAAAGAAAATGTTTTGAAAATGACAAATGAATGTGAACAAAAAGAAATTGCTTGTCAAGAAATGAAAAAGGAATATGACTCAATGAAATTATCATATCACATTACAAAAGAGTCATATGATAAAATAAAAGATGAAATGAAATATGCTCAATCAAGAATGAATTATCTGTCTGAAACAACCAAAGAGCTTAAACGAATGTATTCTATAAAACAAGATGTTGTTAATTCTTATATTGAGGATGTTGCTAAGTTAAAGCGACAGATTGCTGATTTAGAACAGGATAACAACAAGTTAAAGAGTTACCACGTGTCGTCATATGTGCTTGAACGAATTTTCAATATAAAACTGGGTGATGGTGAGTCTGAGCAGAACAAGAAAGGCATTGGCTCAGAGTTTCATCAAGTTCCACCACCGGGAAAATTTGCATTTTATGATGAGGAAAAGGTCGAAAAAGCTTTCAACATGGTAGACCAATTGCCAGACAACATTGACATAACCTATTCCAAATCTGATGATTCTCATGATTCAGAGGTGGTAGGTAAAGTCGTTGAAAGTATGTTGAAAGAAGAGTCAGTTGATGCAGGTAAATCTGAAAAACATAAAATCCGAGAAAAATTTGAATGATGATTCAAAAGGATTGGTTTATACCATGATTGGATCAGACAAATTGTTCTTAGATGTTGTATTCCCGATTCAGAATGTGATTTCAGAAAAGGTTGATAAAGTTTTCAAAATGGTTGAGATTGAGAAGTCTAAGATTTCAAAGTTTGTTGGTAAGAGTCATAAAGGTTCGTATAACAAACCTGGTTTCAAAAAGAAAAACATGAAGGCTGGTTTGGGTTATAAGAAGAAACAGAATCGAAACAAAAATGAGATGCCAAATTATCAGGCAAAAATGAGTTTTGTTCAGGGAAACAGTTTAGCAGAAGAAAAAGAACTCAAATTGAGACAGTCTAATGATGAGTTCTTTGCTAAAAAGAGAAAGCAACAACCACAGGTCAAAGATGTGTCCATGAGAACATGTTTCAAATGTGATCAAAAAGGACATCTTGCACGCAAGTGTCCTAATCTAAAACCTGTGGATGTTGACAAAAAGAAGATTGATGCTGAGAAACAAAAATCTGAGAATGTGAGACAAAGGTCAACCAGATTTGATTCAAAACAAACTTGGAGGTACAACACATACAAGTTTGTTTCGAACCAAAATTGGAAATTAAACCAGATCAGGTTTGATTCAAGACAAACCTGGAATTCTCACACACCCAGATTCAGAACAACACAGAGTTGGAAAACAACAGTTGATATGACAAAACCTCAAGAGTTTTGGAAACCAAAAGTTGTTGTTCAAAATCAAAATGTTCAAAAAGATTCACATTTTTACAAACGAGGTACACCAAAAGGTCAGACATGGTTTGTTAAGAAACATGTTGATTTGGTAAAAGATGAGAAAGTTGAAGTTAAAATTGAAAAAAAATTTGTGAAAAATGACAAAGAATTTCCAGCGTTGAATGAAAATTATTGTGTTGAAATGCCTAAGGTTCAACAGACCTGGGCTAAATTGTTCAAGTAATTCAGTTAGTTGAATGTGCAGGTGCTCAAGAATACCAAAGATTGTGAAATTGGAAGTTGGAGCAGCCTGGCACATGGAGAAGAGGAAGAAGAGGCTGCTGCTGGACCCTGGTTTGGTTGAACAGGGAGTTTATATGTTTTCTGTACATAAATAAACAATATTTTTAAAAACAATAAAAATTTGAAAAAAAATTAAAAACCAAAAATATGTTTGTTTTTTAATTTTTGTCAAAAATAGAAAATTACAAAAATATGTGTAGATTGAATACGCCGAAACCCTCACAGCTGAACAAACATGATTAATTTCACAAGATTGAAAAACGGTTTTCAAACTGTAAAATATCAATGTGTTGTAAATCATGGGGGTATGTATATTTTCTGCAAATCAGAACACGATAAGCAGAAAATTGATGGCGAGACAAAGCTATCAGTGTTGGTTGTCAAATTTTCTTTATATGTTTTTGCATTTTAGGGGGAGTAATGTTGTTAGAAAATACAAAAACATTTGAAAATTTGAAAAAGTCAAAAACATGATAAAATTAAAAAAATTGAGTTTTTGCGTAAAAAGAGGAAATGATAGTACATCAGTAAACAGTTACAGTACGCTAAAGAAATGGAAAGTTTAAATGTGTTAAACGATCTCACCGTGGATGTGTCGGTAGATTTTTATACATTTAGTAAACTTTTTCGGGATATAAACCTAAATTCAAACTTGCTTATTTCGTGGGTAACACTACTTGGATATATAGGTAACCCCTGAAATCTCGTTTGAAAGGTCCCTCTTTCTGAGATACTAGGTCTTTATGCTTAGTGATATCTGGGGTATTATCTCGGGACTTCTGATTTTGCGGAAGCAATGGCCTAGTCCCCGGAGAATACTTTCCGCATTGCTTGAAACATAGCGCAGCCCTCAGCTAAAAAATGATGAAACATTGAAAAATGCTAATCATGGCTGTTGTAAAAAAGATCCTCTAAAGGGGACACACCCAAAGTCGAACCGTCATCTCTCTGCTGAACGGAAGTTCTGACCTGAGCTCTCACGGTTTCGTACTATAATTTATTCCCCTTACAGATATCATCTAGGTATACTCATCTGTAAGACTGAATATTGGGATCTGGATACGGGAGTATATTCAAGAGGTGGGACACATGAATGAGTTTAAGTTCCTAAAATATCTAATTCGTATCCTGAATCAGTTGAAATTTGTGTGAAAATTTAAGTGGATCAGTATACCGACAATCTAAGTGAATTGTTTAATTCTTAAAGTGTTATTAAGCTCAACGGTACTTGTGATTTGTCAAAAACTGATATGATCCTCTGACGCATACTCAAACAAAAATATTGTCTGTAAATATGTTTGAACATATTTCTTTACTGCTTTATATTTTCAGAAAATACAAAAAGATTTTGATTTCTGTTTTATTTTCGACAACCGATATCTGAAATGCTGAGTTTCAAAATCTAAGTAAGCTGATTGTGTTTCTGAAAATAAAACAAGTTCATTAATTTGAAACTTGATTTAAAATCAAAAATTTCAAAAACAGTTTGTGATATCTCCAAGGTCATTAACTTGAACTTGGATGATAAACTGTGAGGGAGTTGGTTTCTTTAATGCTGCTAGATCAATGAAGTTTGTTGATAGAGGGAGTGGATTAGAGAAGTTTGATTGATAATATGAAAACATTGTATTTATGAATGTTTGAGTGATTGCAGATAGTCCAGACTACGATCCCTAGAGCAGAGTTTAAGGGGGAGTATGAAGACAAGCTTGAAGCAAAGAGGAGCTTGTAGATGGAAAGCTAGGTGTCGATCCCAAAGCACGGAAGCTTGATGAAAGGGGGAGCCTGAAGCTGATAGGAGAAGAGAAAGATTGTTGGATGCTTACAATGTTACAACTTGAAAGAAAATACAGAATGATCAAGACTGAAGATGTGTCATATTGAAGATTAGTCACTGAAGACTTCGTCAATATCCGAGGGGGAGTCTGTTAGTGCATTACGTCTATTGACTTCGTCTTGTATCATGTAATAGAATAGGATAGATTAGATTTATCAGTGCACGAGGATCGAGAAACGGAAAATAGAGTTTAAGTGAGTGATTTCGCTCATATGGACATTGTCCATAAAAGCGAAATCAGAACCTTATGATTTCGCTCATATGGACTTGTCCATATAAGCGAAACCTCTCACATTATATATAGGTGCATTGTTCATTCATTCGGTACGCAACTTCCAGAACTGTAACGAAGTGCTGCCGAAATCTGTTCAGGTTGTAATCATTGTCATTATCAATATAAGCAACAGATTAAAGATTTACAAGCTGTTATCAAGTCCGGTTTACTGATTCCGCCTTTAAACTGGATGTAAAGCTCTTCTGAACGACTCAATCGGGTCAAACAACGATCCTACAACCCGTTCGTATTATGAACAATTCCCTGTAAGACCAACTTGTAAGAACTTAAATACGACACAACGGAAAATATGAGCCCAAAAATTTCGTTTTTAAAAAGTCATATTAATTACATGAAGACCCAATTACAAATTGGGATACATTCATTAGAAAGGATTCACAATGTTACATTATATCAAGGCTTCATGACCTATTCAAAACAACTATGTGACCTTTCTTTCCTGTACAATCCTTGCTCTTAACTCGATCTATGTCTGCTTCACTTCGCTAGTGGTAGAGAAAACCCGTATGATACATGTGGACACCACATACAACTTAACCATTAGTCATTAATACATTGCACAAAATCAAATTATGTAATAGAAGTTCATAAAGCATTCCATGAAGTAAACTTGGAATTGTCCAAGTGTATATCTTAAATATCCTTAATCCAAATTCTGTTTCAGTTCTCCATGAACCCGAAAATCTCATACATGCATTACATTCCAAACTCAAAGCACATCATTAGCAATCGTAAGTACTCTGACGCCTTGATGACGCTCATACGTATATCTTTAGCATCGTATATTCATACACACATGCATTCACACTTACGCGCCTATTATCACATACGCCTATATGCAAACGTACCTTCATACATGTCTACGTCCCTACCTACGCACAAACAATCATTTACGAATTTATATACACTAGCTCATGATTACCACTTCATACACGTATGCCTATGCTGAAATAACATATTCATAACTCAACATAATATAGGCGATATACAAAACGACCTAAGTGACTACTAGATTCCTAAACATATTTACTTATACAATTTCTTACACTAATACGGAAACAAATCCATTCTTTCACTAACCGACGACCCTTAACAACTCTTATATTCAAAACCAATCCTTAACATAAGTTATGAGACCTTGGAACACCATTTGGACAAGTCCAATGTATAAAACAACAAAAATCCAACAAGTCGCCTGCAGCACCGTCCCTCACGGGCCGCGTAAGCCTTGGCTTAATTCTTCGCGGGGCGCGACAGCTCCACCGTAAGCTACGGTGGCTACCGTAGCTTACGGTAGCCATAAAATCCTTACGATGAGATGCTACTGCCTTACGGTGACCAAAAAGACTTCAGAACCTACCGTAGCTTACGGTGGCTACCGTAAGCTACGATAATGCCCAGCTCAAAACCCATTTTAATTACTAAAACTAGCATATCTTGACCAATTTACATCCGAAACACTTGAGACTTGCTTCTAATTATCCGTAAAACGTTTCCCTTGCATAAATGACTAAAAACCCTTAGCCGGGGGTCCTAACCATAACGAATTACGTTACATTACACGACTCATACACATAAATTCGACCCGTTTGAACTTACCAATTTTTCTTTCGGCTTAAATAACAACCTTCAACCTAATAAAGCATTATTAGCTTAATGCTCCTGATTAATACATGCACTTTCATGATATTTCATAAACATTCGTATTAAATTTATTAAACCTACTAAAAGGTGAATCGAAATTCACTTACCTTGAGCATCCGTTCTCGCTTTCACTTCCTTGTCTCTTATTGACTCGTTAGCTTTCTTCGCTTGATTCCTTGCTAACGCGATGTATATCCTTTCATTCCATTTTATTACAACATTGTTAGTATACATGATCATTCATCTTATCAATCATTTCATTCCTATGTCTCAATGACTTTTATTGGGCAAATACTAACATACATATGGCATAGATCCATTATCACATCATTCATAACATAACCAATTCAACTTACCGTCATGTACGTCATATAATAATCTAACAAATATTCACATGATCTCCTTATTCTCACAATAGTGTTAGGAAGTCTAACCTTATTATTCATACCTTGTTGACTTTCTAAAAAGTCAACTGTCAATCATACACACTTCCAATCCGATAAACATATAACCACTTAGTCACATTACTTTCATTAACCAATCATTCACTAACATGTATAGCTCAATTACTGAAAATAGGTTGTTTTGGGATGGCCGTTTACTGTACTTACGAGCTTGCAAAAATTACAATCTTTTTATATGACGTGCCCCTCGGAGGGGTTATCCTTGTGTTAAATTTTTAGAGTCTAACTCTCTACCAAAAATTTATAAAAATTAATCTACTAAGCTGCAATCAGATTCGTCACTTCTGACTGCAGCTTACGGAAAAATTCAAAAATTTCTCGTTTATCCGATTGACGAAATTCCCGTTGGAGATTTTTGGAATCACCTGAAGCTACCTACAGTAAAAATTTGAGATCATAACTCAATCCCTAAGTTGAGTTATGACACTCGTAATGGGATGCAAATTCTGCCAGAAAACACAGCCTGAACCTTCGATACGGAAAAATTCATAAAACATTCATTTTTCGTCGAAAAAATGCAATTCCAGTTGGATTTGAAAATGTTTTTCCTGGGAGTTCATCACAAACTCAATAAACATCAATTTTTGACAAGATTTGACCTAGTTACAGCCAATTACATTCGGCTGTAAATTTCTGGACAGATTTAGTTTTCACCAATTTTTTTCTAAATATCTCTCATTCTAACTTCACCTAGACATTTAATCATACACCTTGTGTGCGTACTACCATCTAAGCCTAATGTACAAGTAATTTAAGCATATTCTTCTCATATTCATCTCATAAATCCTTTCATTCAAGCAAGATCACATTATCATCTACATCATGTTAGTATCAAAACCTAGCACATAACATATGCATCAACATAATCAAAATTATCAATATACACATGTTCATCATAATCATTATCATACTCATAAACATGGGTTTCATTCTAAATCACTAGGATAACTAAAATTTAACCAAGATTCAACTTAAAAATGATAACATTAGCAAGCTTTCATCCTAATTTAGATCAAACCCACGAATTTATCAAAACCCACTTCTTGGTTGTTCATCAAACTGAGAATTAAGACATACCTTGGCTAAAGCTTGCTTAGATAATCACTATTTAGACTCATGCAAGTTCGAATTCAGCCCAATTCCCATCCAATTCGTTGATTAGGGTTCATGAGGGGTTTCCTCCTTTCTTCCTCTTCTCTGATCGAACATACACACACGCCCAGGTGTGTGTGTTTGGGATTTTTTATTTTTATTTTATATTGGCAAATTGGATTTAAATAATCCAAACTCACTGTTATTGGCCAATAATAATCCCAACTCATTTAATCACCAATAATAATCCGAACTATTCACTTTTGTTTGTAAAATACTCCCAGTTAAAAAAACACTAACTAGGTTAAAAAATTGCTGATGAGGCATCTGATGTGGCCCTTTTAGTTGATGTGTCATATGACATGGCAGTTGATGTGGCATTTTTGATGACGTGATAGTCTACGTGGCATTTTCGATGACGTGGCAGCTGATGTGGCAGTCTACGTGGCATTTTTCGATTACGTGGCAACTGATGTGGCAGGTGACGTGGCAAGCCACATTAGCAATTTTTTAACCTAGTTAGTGTTTTTTTAACTGGAAGTATTTTACAAACAAAAGTGAATAGTTCAGATTATTATTGGTGATTAAATGAGTTGGGATTATTATCGGCCAATAACAGTGAGTTGGGATTATTTAAATCCAATTTGCCTTTTATATTTAATCTTTCCATCTATTCAAAATCCACCCCTCATGTTTGTTACTTATTCATTATTAACTCAATTTCATATCCTTATTTATTTTAACCAAGCTTTAAACTAGGTTTAATAACCTAGTTATTCCATTCTTTCTTTTAAACGCGGTAACATACTAGTAACTAAATAATTCGAGTTTTTGGGGTGTTACAAAATGCACAAGTTTTGTTCATTCAAATACAAGTTCATTTGAATATAAGGTTATCTACTGTCATATACTTGTTCATTCAAATACATGTATTCAGTTAAATGCACAATGAAATGAACATCCAATACATATTCATTAAAGTAAAAGGCACTAGTTTTGTTCAATCAAATACAAGTTCATTCGAATAAAAGGTTATATACTATCAAATACTTGTTCATTCAAATGCATGTATTCAGTTAAAAGCACAATGAAATGAACATCCAATACACGTTCATTCAAATGACTAAAACTAGAAAGTATCAAATACATGTTCATCCAACAACTAAACAAACAGGTTTCCAAACCAAAACTTACAATTCAAGCTTAAGCATCCCTCTTAGTATTTTAGGTTCATATGAGTATCTCAGGTTCATTCCCCTAATCACTAATCCCACATACCTACAACTTAGCATTCGATTGCATATAATAAGTCATACAAACGGGTCTAACTATATATCATTCAATTAGCATCATTCATATAAAATATCAGTAAGCATAATTAAATAAAATCAGTCATTCATCATCATTGATAAATATCATAAGTCATACAACATTCATACATATTCAAAACATGGGTTACCCATGATTACTAATCCCACACACCCAAAAGTTGACCAACCCAAGTAACCTAGTTAAACCGTTGTATGTTATTCTAATCATCAACGACTAAAATCTAAAAATGAACAGACCAAACTAACCAACATCAACAGTTATAGTTACGCTATTAGATACGCATCATATATGTACAACAAATGAGCCGGAAGCCTTCACAGGTGATGACGGAAACAGAGGTTAACCCGAAAGCCCCTACCGGTCCTCATTAAGACCCGGTATTGGATCCTAATGTGCAAGGAATGAACCAAAAAATCAAAGTTCAGATAAAAATTAAGACGACGTACCAATAACGTGGAATGTGATTAGAATAACAGCGTATTGCCTCATTTTGTTAATGATCGGAGGATTGGTTCGCTGGAGGGTTTTGGGGGAGGAAGGAGTGGATTGTAGTTTATGAAGGAAGTTTGAGGATTAAAAAGGTCGACAAGTTTCATATTTGGGAGAAATTACCATTCTGCCCTCCCCACCGTTAACTTATTTGACGGTCAACTAACGACAGTTAGTGGGAGGGACTTGATTGCATGCAATTGACAACCACATGGACTTGATTGTTCTTTTTTTTTTTTCAAATGAGGGTGTGTTTTAGTCAAAAATCAGTTTAAGGATAATGTAACCAAATTTTGATTGTGAGATAGAGTGCTAATGTGTATGAACAATTGTGTGATCAAAGTATAAAGTAATTTATACGAGGAAAAAGCCCTTGATCCTTGATAGATCTCCGACATAAAAAACCTTGGGTGATGGAAACTACCGATCACCAAATGTATAATAAAAATGAGTAATGATCTAAGTACAACTTCGGAAGATAACGAACTCAATACAATGGGTAACTAGTGTGTGTAGTTTGCGAGAGAGTATGAGAGTGTTGTGTGTTCGTATGATAGCTAATAATCTGCCTAAAATGAGCTTGTTATCCTCTTTTAAAAATAGAAACTACAACATAACAAACAAAGCGAAGATGGTGTAAGTATCCCCATGTTCTCCATAACGGCTACACTCTTCCAACCACGTGCGAATAGAGAGCATATTCCCCGAACTATCAGTATTAACCAAGTCCAATTCGTTATATTCCCGCGAATACAAGTTTTAAACAAAGGATACAATTGTTAATAGATGTAAATAATAATAAGGATCTGTGATCCTCAGACTTCCTGTACCATATGTTAAGGATCAGTGATCCAGGCCAAATCTAAGGATATGCGATCCTCAGTATTAAAAATTACCCCCTAACAGGTTGTATGTGTGATTGGGTGTAAACCCCTAGGATTGAAAATGTACTTACTCATAAATTTATATCAAATTGTAGATAAAAATAGGTAAATCATAATAACATACTCAAAATTTTATAAAACATGGTCTTATATCAAATTTAACTTATAATAAAAGACTCCAAATAATGGCACATGGCATTCTCTCCTTTAACCACATAATTTTATCTATATTTCTTTAATAAATTTCTTTTAATATTAATTAATAACCAATATATAGATATCACTTATTTTTATCCTTAGGGGAGGCGGGGTGGAGCTTAATTTCCCCGTGATGGCACTTTATAACGAGTGATGGAAATGAACAAACCACCGCCACCTACAATTTCAACGCGTGAAGGGGAGATTCCGTGATATATTTCACGTGTTATGGCTTATTCAGTGATAAATGGATGTGAGGGGGTGTGAGGGTTTATTGTTGTGTGTTGTGAGTGATGATCATTGCCACTAAAAAATGTTGTGAGTGATAGAATAATGGTTGATGACATGGCGGAACTTGATTGGATGTTTTGAGTGATGGAATTTTTGCAAGTGATAACCCCCCCTTATCTTTATCTAAAATTAATAAATAACTTCAATTTTGCAATTTAGACCCTTTGTTTTTTTACTTTTAACCCAAAGCTTTTCATCTTTTCCAATTTCATCCCAACTCTTTTTTATTTTCAATTTTAATCCACCATACTTTTCATCTTTCCCAAGTTTTCCGTTTCGTTCTAAATTTTGTGAGTTAACGCACCGCAACGTGCGTGTGGGGTTCAACATTTTTTCGTATATTTTTTCCCCGTTTGACAAGTTCGTCCAACACGCGGGTCACAACTATTTTTTCTGCGTTTGACAAGTTCGTACAACACGCGGGTCCTGGATGGACTTAGTTATTTATTTCTATGTTTTACGTTTCGGTATAATTTCTCAGCAACTAGCGTGCGTGATTTAAAGATTTTACGTCTACTTTTCGCTCGGCGTTATTCTTTTCCCGTTTTTATTTATTTTGTTTTTACGAGCTTTTCCGGTGTTGGTGATCGCTGACAATGGTATAATATTGCTACTACTTAACACAATTTTATGACAACCCAACACAAGGGCTTAATACTAGTTATAGATAAAAATAAGTAAATCACAATAACATACTCAGAATTTTATAAAACATAGTATATTAAAAAGTACCTGAGAAAAAAGCAAAAGATGCTCAAAATTAGTTATCCTATTAAAAAATAAATATAAAGACAAAGTAAATTAATAAATAAATATATTGACGCTATTTATATACCCACGCAAAATAATACGTACTTAATTAATGTGATAGTTAATTATATGTTTAAACTACATCACGTTTCATAAATAAATTAATAAATATACTGATCCTAACTTATGCCATCTTTTTTTAATGACAAACTAGTTTAAAACCCCATATTTACACGGGTTGCATAAATTTAATTTTATATAATAAGCAATACAATTATATTTTTAAAATACCTCGCATATTGCACGAGTTAAATAAATATAATGTAATCGATTATCATATACGGTCGTCAAGATATGTATTTAAATGATAAATGCGATGTATTATTTACTTATTAAAATTTTAATTTGTTTTTTATTTATTATTAGGTTAAAAACATGTGTATTACATGTGTTAGAACCAATGAGGTATTAGATGATTATTAATAAACGGAAAAAATAAAATAAATAAGAGAGATCCATGAAGTTTGTGATTTAATATAACTAGTTAAAAAAAAAACCGTCGCCGCGTTGCGGCTAACTTATTTTGTTATTTAGTCTGTGTTCATATGTGTTTGAAATTACTACGTGCGCGTTGCACACGGAATCGCTGACAAGAAAAAAATGTAGAAAAAAACACTAAAAAATAACTGAAAGAAAATCAACTAAAAAATTGTATGGTAATGATGTTGTTCGGTAGAAACCCGTAGTCAGAGATGAACAAATAGTAACGGGTATCAGTACCGAATTTCCTGAACCGAAAGATCCTAAGTACCAGTTCGGTACTGACGTTTGGCATTCCTGGTACCGGTTCGCTACCGGTTTTTACCTTCATATACCGATACCGTAACCGGTATTTTCTGTACCAATACCGATTCGGTATCAGTTGGAACCGAGCTCATCACTACCCCTGAAACTAAAAAAAAAAGTTGTAAGATACCGTTGTTGTTCGTACAGTACCCGTGATCAGGGATGAGCAAATGGTACTGGGTAGCAGTACCAAATTTCTCGAACTAAAAGATTATCAAACTCAATCTGGTACCGACTTTGGCTTTTTATCTACCACGCTGGTGCTGGTTTTTACCTTCATGTACCGATAACGAACTGATATTTTCGATACAAGTATCGGTTAACACCAAACTTATCAAACTTAAAAATTAAAGAAGATAACAATTATTATAATTATAATTATATTATAATATAAGTTAAGTTACTGTTCATTTCATTGAGTTTTTAATATATAGAAGAATTTTATTATTGCTGTATCCTATTAAATAATAATAGTATTAAAAAAATAATTTAGTCAAATCTAATTTAAATGAGAACCAAAATTTATATATTTGTCTGGTTCTACAAAGAAAACAAAAGAAAACATCTTCTATCTCCTACGGAGAAGGAGAAAATACAAATTATATTTATAATTATTAATTCAAAGTTTGATAAAAAGTTATTATCCTTATCTAACTTATATTTAGTTAAACTACTTTAATAGGAAAAAGAAATCAAAACAATAAGATAAGGAGATTATTAATTCAAAGTTGAAAAATAAGATAAAAAAGATTATTAATTCAAAGTTTGATAAAAAAATGTTTTTTTTATCTATTATATTTAGTTGAACTAGGTTAGAACCCCGTGTATCACACGGGTTTAATAAATGTAATTTTATATACTAAATAAAAAACAATATATTTTTATAAACCTCATTTATTACACATGTTGAGTAAATATATTTTTATACATTAATTAATAAAAAAAATTATATCTTTAAGAACCCCGTGTATTGTGCGGGTTGAATAAATGTAATTTTATATACCAAACAATAAAAAAATTATATTTAAAAAAAACCATATTTATTCACGGGTGGAAGAAATGTAATTTTATATGCTAAATAATAAAAAAATTATATTTAAAAACAACTCTGTGTATTATACGGGTTGAATAAATTTATTTTTATATAGCAAATAAAAAAAATATTATATATTTAAAAACTTTGGGTATTACACGGGTTTATCTATTGTTAAAAAAGATATTTCTAAATCAAAATGGATTTTTTATTATTTTTTAAATTAGGTTAATACTATTTTAAAATTTTGGTTTGATTAATAAGTTTTTTAATATAATTTCCCATAGTTAACAATAATAACATTAACAATAAATAATATACATGTTTATCTACTGTTAAGTGAAACAATGATTTCTAGTCTAGATAAGACTTTATGATTTGAAGTTTTAGTTTAGATAATATTTTACTATTTTAAGTTAAGTTTATGCCAATGATTTAGAGTTGATAAGATTTATATTAATTTAATTAATATTTAATAATTTAAATTAAATAATAATTATCTACCATTAAGGATGAAGTTGATAAGATTTATATTAATTTAATTAATATTTAATTTAATAATTTAAATTAAACAATAATTATCTACAATTAAGGATGGTCTAGAATAATGACAAGTGTCCATTTATTGGTTTCTTTTATTATATGTATAGATAGGTTATTATTTAATAGAAAAAAAATTAAAAAAAATAAGATAAAGATACAACAGAGATTGACACGTGTCAAAAAAAATTCATTTATTAGTATAGGAAGATTTTTTTATTTTATTTTTAGTTGTATGTGACATTTTTTTAATGATAAATTTCTTTTTGTTTTATTTTTTTTGTATGTGGGACTTGAACTTAAAACCCCCTTTTTTAAACCTTAGTGTTTAAATGTTTTGCTTTTATCAATAGACCACCATCTGTTTGCCGTTAAAAAAAAAAAAAAAAAAAAAAAAAACCTCATTTCCAAATAAAAACACTAGCATAATTAGTCACTTAACACTCACTGTTTGCAAAAAGTCGAAAGTTTTGCACCGCTTCGGTTTTAAAAAGGTCCAAAAACAATTAAATACGGTAAATCAAAATATCAATATCCAGTTGTGAGTTTGTGAAAAAAAAAAATTTAAAACATATTTCGGTATGCTCGAAATTTGCGACAGTTTTATTTGGTCGCAAAACTTTCCCCAAAACTAATAAATTTAACTGTTGCTAGCAAAATAAACATAAAATAGTCGACCACTCGATTTTGGTCGGAAAAGGAAATAATAAATTAGAATTGAAAATTTAATTTCAATCATAAAACGATAACAAAGATTCTGGCCGTCTATTTTCGGGGCAAAATGGTCGAAAAAATGAAAGCAGTAATTTTTTTAAGGGTGGCTTTCTATGTACAGGACCTATTGGTCACCGGGTTCATGTCGAAGAAAATCCCCCCGTCAGCCCCGCTCTTCCGGACGCGATGTTCGATCGGGCCCCGGCCGTTGCGCAAGCTGACCTTCGCCCGGAAACCATACTGCCCCTACACGAGAGACTCGCTGGGGTAACAGCTGGGTAAAACCGGGTTGCCCTCAGGACTGAACCATGCCTCAGTAGGAACGATCCATCATTGGGACGTCCTCCCCCCATATCGCCGCAGCCGTGGATCGAACCGGTGACCTCCAAGGAGGAACCGACCTACAATGAAATTTTAATTTTATTCTCAAATCGGTCACAAAGCTCTGAAAAGATAAATTCAGCCTCGAAATCGTTACAAAATTTATGATTGTTTTATTTTTCTCACAAAAATAAAAAGGAATAAAGAACTTAAATGTTTGTCATAACTCATAACACATCTTAAAAAATTACCGTTCTATTTCGGCAGAAAAACAGTAAAAAAAATTGGTAAAAAGATAAATTTATATTTTAATAGGGTGGTGGTCCATTGGCAAAGACAAAACCTTTAAACAACTTGGGAGAGTAATGTTTTAGGTTCAAGTCCCACAGACAGCAGGAAATAAAAGAAATTTACCGTTGAAAAAAATTTGGTCACAAACTCTGTTTTATTTCAGTCGATAATTTGTAACAGAAAACAGATCACAAACTCTGTTTTATTTCGTTCGTAAATCTATGAAAGAACACAGAACTAAAAACTAAAGTCAGATTTAAAACTATCACAATCATGATTTAAAGACTCCTTATACCTTTATACAGACCCATTCTTACGACTCATTATGATACTTATGACATAATAATCTAATATTAGTATGTTAGGTCATAAAATAGTCAATATAGATCATTCTAAGCATCCGAATATTTTAGTGCATAATTAATTATTGTGGGAATAAGCAAGATACTTTATTCACTCAAATACTCCTAATGAAAAGTAATACCTTATAAAGACCTGTTAGGCTATGAGGAGTGGATGGAGCCCTATGGGGCTTTATCAAGTCCACCTAGGATCTAACTCATCTATGGAGCCCCCCTTTAATTTAGAGGGTGTGGATGGAGCCCCTATAGAGCCCCCCCCCCCCCCCCCCCTTTAATTTTGATTGGTTTAAAACTAGCGAGTCCCACCTGAATTAACCAAAGTTGGCGTTAAAGGGCTTTACCACCATGGAGCCCCATGAAGCCACCACTTGGAGGGTGTGGTGATGGATGCTCATGTGGCATGGATGGACCCACATGGCGTTAAAGGGCTTTACCACCTTATAAGCACTTCCATCTCATTGTGACACTTATAATATTCTAAAAGTGTTCAATGCCATTTTAGTCCTTGTGGTTTGTTCATTTTGTCAGTTTAGTCCAAAGGTTTGAAACATTGTCATTTTAGTTTAAATAGTTTCAAACATTTCCATTTTAATCCACTAGGTTAATTTCATCCATTTTTTTGTTAACTAGAAGGGCAATACGACCATTTTATATACAAAATGACCAAAATGCCCTTCTAATTAATAGAAAAAATGAATGAAGTTAATTCAGTGTACTAAAATAACAACATTTGAAACTATTTGAACTAAAATAGCAACGTTTTAAACTTTTGGACTAAATTGACAAAATAGCACAAACCAGAAGGACTAAAATGGCATTTAACTCATTCTAAAATTACATGTTAGGTCATAAAAAGTACAAAAAAAAATATATAGATCATCCGAAGATTTTAGTGCATACTAATTAGATATTTTGGAGATAGACAAACATACTTTATCCATATAATATAAAAATATATACTTCGTATTTCTGGCATCATTGGCCATTACTAACCAATTAACTTCCATCTACTTACTAACCGAACCAGAACCAGAACCAGAACCACCAGCACTATGTTCATGTTCGGTGACAATCAAAATATTTCCGGCTGTAATCTTCGGAAACCCTCCACACTTTTTGCATTTATCGATCACCACAATCTGTCTACACGACGGACACGACGAGTGCGAGACGAGCCACTTATCAATACATCCGATGTGAAACCCGTGTCCACACTGTGGCAACACTCGGATCTCATCTCCGTCTGCGTACTCCACCAAACAGATCACACAATCATCGTTGTTGTTGTTCGCTTTCTTAGCCGAAGAATCGTATGGGAACTTAGGGATCGTGTCTACGTACTTCTTCTCAATTCCTTTATTAGCTGCTGTTGCTGCTGCTGAGGACGCATGGCCAGTGGCCATCGCTCTACGTCGAAGCCAAGCGCAGTGTGCTACGGCTATCAAGCCTACCACACAAACTAGAGCACATAGTAGAGCAGCGAGGATGAAGACGAAATCGGATTTTATCGAGGCTTCTTCTGGTGATTCCGCCACCGTTGTTGATGATGAGTGGACAACAGTGGATAGGAATCTGTATGCACGAGTCATAACAACGTTAATTAGTGTTTTTTTCTGGTAAGGAATAAAGAGTGAGTTTGAGTGAGAGTGAATGAGGTGAGAAGATGAAATGGGTAAGGTGAAGTATATATAGGTGGAAGATGGTACTTTTTATTTTGAGAATACATAGTTTTTTTTTCGAATAAAATCAAAAGTACCCATTTTGTCTATACACTTTTGTATGAAAGATATATAATTAAAGTGAGGACAAGTAGCACGTTTAACCCAAGTGAGAGGGCCAAAAATGATCCAAGAGTCAAGAAGGCATTTCAATCCAAATCACCCATTTTAAAATATTAAAACCATCTTAGAGAATTACAAAAAGATACATTCTCCCTCTTCCTTCCTTCCTTCCTTCTGGCTTTGATTTAATATTTGAAACATCTATAACACACATGTCAATAATTACTTGCCTTCACTTTTCCTCCTTCTGGCTTAGATTTAATATTTGAAACATCTAATTACACACATGTCAATAATTACTCAAGTTTAGTTATAAAATAATTCAGATAGGAATGATAATTGCTCTAGTTATACGTTATAATTACTCGACATATAAATGGGCATAATTGTGTTTTATAACTAGCGTAATTATATACTTACTCTACATAAAATTACTCTAGAGTAACAACTAGGGTAGTTATGTAATTACGCTACGTATATAAGTAGCGTAATTACATAATTACACCACAAATGATTTCCTATACATTAATTCTCTAATCCTGATTGTGAGGGAAAATCACTCTTCAACTTTTTGCAAGACTTTATGCTTAAAGTAGAAGTTGTTAGTGCCTCAAATTCATAGGACCAATCAAAGACGCATACCCTACCTTTTACAATGAGCCTTCTCTCTCTACTAAACTCGGGTAGGAAGAGATTCTTTTTCAATATGAAGCAACCAAAGATGGTGAAGTCAAGTTCTTTCTTAATACACCTATCGACGTAGAAACTCTCTTCTCTCTCGCTCTCCTTCTTACCTTCTCCACCATCATCGCACCACCCTCATCACAGCCGACTACATCGATCATTTGCGAATTAACACGTTGTAACACGCGTGTGTGTTTTAACATTCTTACATTAACTTATTTCGCAGTTTAACAGCCCAGTTGCAATTGCGGCTCCTAAGTCGACTTAGTTATTATTTTAAATGTTTTATGTTTAGTTAACATATCGCAATACGCGTAAGTGGATCAACTTCAAATTTTTGTTATATGTTTCAGTCTTTTTAATCTCCTACGCGTACGTTTAATTTTTGTTTGGTTTAAGAGTCTCGTCATAAAGCGCGGGTCCAGTATACTAGTTACCATTATGCCACAGCGCGTTTTCTTCTCTTTACTTACTTTTTTAGCGATAACTTCATTTTTACAATAACACGCCAATATATATATATATATAGGTTCCTACAAAAAGGACATTTTTCGTGAGAAATGTGAGACGGCATAGGAATTGACATGTAGTGAGACACCTCGGAAATTTATGGAAAATAATATGGCAACACGTGTCCGATAACTCTCAAATATTCCCGGTATGTTGGACGAGAAAGACCAAATTCATAAAAATATGAAAGTTTGGAAGTTAAGGGATCAAACATCTAAAAATGCCATTTTTTTGGCTTTTGAAGGTCTCTTACAGACTGCAAGGCATATACCTTACGATCCGTACGACATTCAAATCTCTATGGGCGATGAAGGTCCTTACGGACCGTAAGCCAACCCCTTAGGGTACATAAGGGGTCTCGCTAGCATATTCTGCTTGCTGGTAGCAGCAGCAGCCTGCAGATTTTGCCACGTATCTCGCGACTTGCCACACTTCTCCTGCTTCTTCCACCTCAATAGACACTAATCAACATCAGAGAAGCCTTATGAACACTTGGCATTATCTTGTGAGTCTTGATCAACTATAAATATCCACATATTTCACACCTTCAAGAGTTGGACCTTCATTTCTCATTCTCTAAATCTTCTTGGAGTGTTTCTGATCTATAGAGGCGTCCTTCCTAGAGTTATAACACTCCCTTAAACACTTGTAAGTGTTCTCCTTAGCCTCTTTTCCATTCCTAGTCTAGTTATTAGCCGAAAGTCAAGCAAATTGACTTTTGCTTTGACTTTCGGTTATGACCATTTCGGTCAAGTAGAACTTGGCTACGTGATCATAATTATAAAGGTGTTAATCCCCTATGAGAACACCTTCTAAAGATCACGTTAAATTAGTGAAATGACGGGTCAAAGTTTTATTAAATAAAAGTAAAAAACGCAGATTTTCGTAAATAACGTTAAATGAACTTCTAAGTATTGAACCCTTGATTTTTGACATTATAACAGTTTATATAACATATTAGGACATGTTTGATCATGTCCAACTCGTCATTTCCTGATTAGAGCTCGGTTCACAACCGAAAGTCAAACAGTTTGACTTCTGCTTTGACTTTCGATTCTAACCCTTTTGAGATAGTCTAGAGACTCAATTAAGGTTGTTATATGATCATGTCATTGTATAGAATAACCCTTTGAGATTATACCATTTGATCATATCATTTGATGGGTTTACAGCAAAGTCTATATATTATATGCCCAAAATGCCAAAATTGCCCTTATCGCCTAAAAAAACATGGTTTTAAAACCAAATAAACTTGTAATCTGATTATGAAACTAATGTTATAAAATAATAAAGTATATTTTGGCATTCTGGACTTATCCTAGACCCATTCGACCACCCGGTGCCGCATATACGCATACGGTTAACTTATATATATATATAGGCGACCGCTAAAATGAAAACCACCTACAGTTGTAAGAACCAAGAAAACCACTTTCTAGCCACTAGATCAACACGATGGATTGACAAGAATAAAAGTAATTAATATTAAATATTTTTTGTCTTATTATGTTTTTAATATTTTAATACAAAATGGAAGTTTAGTAAAATTACTCTTTTCTGTCTTTTTGTATTTATTATTTTTTATTACTTTTTTGTATTATTATATTAGTTTTTATTTTTTAAACAAATTTTTTTATTAAGAGCTTTTTAAATTCAGATTTTTAAAAGATTTTTTAATCTTTTTACGTTCTACGTTAAACTTTTTACTTTTTACATTTTACGTTAAACTTTTTACGTTTTACATTTTACGTTAAACTTTTTACGTTTTACGTTAAACTTTTTACGTTTTACGTTTTATGTTAAACTTTTTTTTTACGTTAAACTTTTTACATTTTACGTTTTACGTTTTACTTTAAAAAATTTACGGGTTACGTTAAAAACTTTACGGTTTTAACTTTTTTTTACAAAAACTTTTTTAGGCAAAACGAACGCACCCAGAAATTGCAACTCGGTAGGTGTCTCAGATAGATGTTATCAAATTTTCGCGATTTTTACCGTAACCGACTACAAACGCGCAAACATCGACTATCGACTCTAAAATTTCGTGTTTAATACTAAAATTTTATTTTATGAACTTAGATGACATTCGGGTTTCGAAGACGGGCTTTAGAAATGCTATCGGGCCACGTGTAACGCAAGAAGCGGGCTTATGGGCCTTGTATAAGGGTATTAACACCTTATCCTAATTCATTTTTCTTGAAACCCTATTTCACTCAAACACGGCCGCTTCCCATTTCCTATTTCCCTCCCAACTTCTCAAAGTTCTTCACATTATCCATACACATCCAAACATCAGGAACCCATCTTTACAAATCCTCTCCTCCAAACACTACACACACACAACGATCTGAGTTGTTTCCCTTGCACCCCCCTCATTCCTTCTCCAGCAAACACGAAATCGAGCTCCGGCGACTCGGTTCTGTCGGCGACTCCCCACAATCGCCCCACCACGACGACCCTCCTCCTCATCATTTTCTTTTGTTTGTCCGGCAACAAGCACACCCACACCCCCCCCCCCCCCTTCGTTGACAAAAGGAACGACCACCACCACCATCGGGTGGTGGTGAGTGACGGCCTGCAGCGACCAGACAGAGAGAAGGGACGGAGAGAGAGAAACTCGATGAGAGAAAGAAAGAGAAGTGGTGGAGGAGTTGTGCGGCGGCAGCAGCGCCGACGATGGTGGTGGTTATGGTGGTGATTCAGCTTCGGCTCTTTCAGGTTCTGATTTGGTTTTGGTTCGGATTTTTCAAGTGGATTTCGGGTTAGATGGTCGGATTTGTGTCGGGTTTTAGGGGTGAGTCTTGGTTCGGGTTAGTTTCATCTCAGAATTGAGTTCGGGTGTTCGGGTCAGCCGCGGTTCGGGTTTGGTCAAAGCCGGTCAAGAATCAGTAGCTTATTTGTTTGTGTGAGTGTTGTGTGTGAAGTGTTGTGTGTATATAAGTTTGTATGTAATCAAGAGGGAGAGGAGAGTGAAGGTCTATGTTTGAATGTGAAGAAAGAGAGAGATGAGAGACTTATGAGAGATGAGATAGATTTTGAAAAAGTCAAGGTAATTTAATGAAGAGAGAGAGATAGATTGGACATTTGAAGGAAATGACCAAATTACCCCTTATTCTGATTGGTTGAGAGTGGTTCTAGCGATTCTTACAACTGAGGATGGTTTCTATTTTAGCAGCTCCATATATATATATATATATATATATATATACTATATTATAATGCATAAGGAAGGGGTATTTTAAGATACCCAAAAATAAAAAAAAAAACCCCTTATTTATAGAAAGACCCCTAAAATAAGGGTAGTTTGGTCTTTTAAACACTATTTATTCTTTAGCCCCTAAACTTATTACACTTAAATCCCTAAGGTTTTAACAAAATTATAGATAAGTAGTTACAATTCACCCTTCCACAACAAACTTATAATTTTTTTACGTATTCTTGACATATCTTATAAACTATATTGTTTTAAAAAAATCCAAAGATAACATGACGACCTACACAATATTGTCGAAATTTCGGTAGTTGTCTTGTTCAATGTCGACGCACGAATTAAAAGGTACAAGTCGATAAGGCTTTAATGTACAAGTAATTAATACATGTGATCTAATGCACCTAATCTACAAAGATGGGTTCCATCTATGCAAACAAAAACAAAAAGAATTAAAAGTAACGTAACATAAAATGAAGATATTATGTGTCACATTTTATTTTATTAAAACTGACTAATATCTATACTTAGATATATCTTATAAAAACTTAAAAGTAACTACAACAAACTTTCTAAATAAATGGGTGACAAATATAAAATTAAACCCTAATGCACTTCTATAGTTACTATTCAATATCGTCGCATGGATTACAAGATACAAGTCGATAATGTTTTAATGTACAAGTAATTAATACTTGTGATCTAATGCACCTACTCTACAAAGATGGGCTCCATCCATGCAAACAAAAAGAATTAAAAGTATTGTACCATAAAATGAAGTTATTATGTGTCACAAATTCAAAAGGTTTAAGTTTTGGACTAAAGTGACAAAAGTGACCAAACCTCAGTGTTGGGATTGAACCCTGCCAGAGGAACAGATAATGAAAGCCAAAACTGGATCATGACAGTGGATTCACAATAAGCAGCAGTTTACACTAGGTCTTCTCCCTTGAAAGTGATTATAACATCTGATGGTCTTACATCCACTGCCCGGATACAACTGTTGCTGTTCTTCTAACTACTGATAAAGCCAGAAAACTGCTGAGAAGAAAACACTGCTGGTACAATCTACTGATGACAAAGCACTGCCCAATCAAGGACTGATCAACCTTCAGGAAAGCACTGACATAAAGAGAGAACAGTAGTTTAGGATATCATCTGTTTCATGTATAGTCAGTAGTTAAGGTTTAGCAGTGTTTGTATAAGAACAGTAGATATAGGTTGTTAAGCTGTTAGACGTCGCTTTCATGGTGACGTCAGCTGAGATGCCTCAGTGGTTTGGTTTTTCTATAAATGGAACAGTACTCTGTACTGTTACATTTGATCGTTTTGAGTGAGTTCTTCTCCTCAATTCAATCCTTTCATCTTGTGCAACCAACCACTGTAGTATCAGGCTGAGGGGGAGCTTAGTTTGTAAGCTTGCAATGTAATCTTTTGCTTTGAATTGTAATCTTTCGACTCTATGAAAAGCAAATGTTTATCAAACTATTTTCTCCTTTGATTGTGTTTAAAAAGTTTGTTATTCATTTCCGCTGCACTTTACATTGATTCATATTCATTCATTGTTCAAATCATACAAACAAACACAATCATGAGAACCTCCGATCCTAACAATTGGTATCAGAGCTTGGACAGTCAAATTCGATCTAACAATCAATTTGACATAACAGTTCGGCTCATATTTCATTGATACTAAGGTTGGGTGCAGTTAGTTGAAAAACAGAGTGCTGAGAAAACCATGCTCAAAGTGGTTATTCAAAAACTCTGTAAAACAACCAAGATGTCATATGACACACAAATTTCACACAACAAGTGATGTCATACACAAGTCACTCATAGTTTTCAGATCTGAAAACATATTTGTTAAACTATGGGATTAGTTCTTATTCTCAAAAATTGATTTCAACTGTTGTTATGAAACTTGTGACGTCACTATATTAGATGCTAAAGTATGAACCTCAGATTAACAAAAGGCTATGTTCATAAAAACATTAGTGTTTTTGCTAACGTAAGAAGAGGGAAATTAAAACTTTAGTCATAAGGATTTATGTGATGAAAACAGGTTGAGATCCTCAAAAGGAACAAATCAACTCTGTTAAAATACATTAAGAAAACAGGATAGTCCGTATCATATGTAATGTGAGATTGATCAAAATTTGTACAAATATGGTCAATCCTCTTAAAGCATTACTGCAAAATGATTCTGGATTAAGTATTTCTTCAATAAAAACCTCCCAGTAAGTATTTCATTAGGCAGAAGTGTGTTTATCTCAAAAGGGAAGATGAAAATTCACAAAAACTCAGAAGTGTGTTTATCTCAAAACTTCCGAAGTCAGAAGAAAAGGGTATAAACATAAAACACTTACGAGTCAAAGTTTGGGGTAATAATGGTCATTAGGCAACTATGTGCGACCATTGGTTCTGGAAAAGGTTCAAGGAACAATAGTATTCGCAGAAGAATAAACTTTCAACAGGACTAGACAAATGTCCTTATTTCTGTTGCCAATCAATCAACAAGAGAATGGTTCCAAACAGTGGTCAAAATGCATTTAATATTTCATACCACTGTTGTCAAACCACTGACCATTTTCATAAGCTTGGGGTTGATATGATTAAGAGTTTCAGTGGAAAATTAATACCAGATCCTTTTGTTGCTGTTTTCAGAAATTCCTTTAATTTTTTAAGGGATTTCTCAAATAAAGCAGGATATATTATTCTTTATTTTTTTGGGAATGATATATTTTGAACTTTTTACTGGTTTTTGATAGTAAAAATTTCAATCTCCTGTGAGGATATATGACCTTATTTTTGGGTGGTGATATTATACTCAAAATAGATCAAAAGAAAATGGTGTATTTGTCAAGGTCATGTCAAACTCAAGTTTGTTCTTATTTTATGAAAAGGATTGATTGTCAGCAGATCTTAAAATACTTGGGCACTCATGTTTTAATTCAAATATTATAACAAGAATGAGTTGCCTTGGTAAAAAGTCTACATCATCTGGGGTACTAAACCACTGTCAGAAATTTGAAAAAGCTTCAAAATGTGCAAATGACTTGTGGTAAAACCTTGAATGAAAATTCCTGTAAAAGTTGCTGATATAATGTGCTTTCAAATCATCACCATTATTTTACCTCTAACCACTGTCTTGTTCAAACATCTATTTACTAAATACTGTCCACTGCTGAAAGTCAGCCACTGATCCTTCATTTTTTTTTGCAAGTACTGATGCTCAAAATCAGTGTCTTATCCACTGATATGCTATCTACTGATAGTAAAAATCATCCACTGTTATTACATTATTACCGTTGTAACTACTGATGCTTGGTACATCAGTGGCTCTCAAAACAACTGTTCTCCATTCTTCATCCATAACATCAGAGGTTGACACGTGGTCAGTTTTTAGCCATCAGATCTTAATAACCGCTGCCACATCAGCGATCATTTTTTTTTAATAAAACCATGATCAAAACCCCCAAACAGGGTTTTACACTGTCGAATTGAATTCTAAAATTCTCTTCTCAAAGCAGTTTCCAAACCCTCCATCTCAAATCATTCTCTGTTCTTCTTCTTCTTCCTTTTCAAAAATGATGAAATCGAAATCAAAATCGAAATCAAAAGCAAAATCCAAATCAAAATCACCATCATCTTCCAAAGAGGCCGCTAAACGGCAGCTGAATCCGTTGAAATACCATACAAATCTCCTCATAACTATGTAGGTTTACTCACAAAACCCACAAACAACCACACCTTCGATTCCATCATTGACACCTTATCTGAATCAAAGTACAAAACTTTGATAACAGCAGACGCTCCCATTTACCTGCAGACCCAGAGAGAGTTTTGGAAAAGGGCGACGCTTGAAAAACAAGACGATAAAGTCATAGCCATTAACTCCACAATACAGGGTAAAGTGATTCAAATCACTCCACAAACAATCTCAGAAGTCTTTAAACTCGACGATCAGAAAGGTAAAACTTCTTTTGACAAAGCCGAGTTGAAAACTGATTTTTTGAAAAGAGGGTATGCAGAACAATCAAAAGTTGATACCTTACAAAAAGGTTACTTTCCATCTGCACCCAGATTTTTATTTCACACACTTTTGATGTGTGTTTCAAATAAAACAACAACGTTTAACGAAATACCATTGAAGATTCAATGTCTGGGTTATGCTATTTTAAATAATGAAAATTACAATTATTCCCAGGAAATCTTCAATGACTTGGTAAAAAACGTTGATAGCAAAGCATTTTTACTTTTTCCAAGATTTCTAAGCTACTATTTTAAACAAAAATTTGAAATAGAAAATGAAAATTTGCTCAAACAAGGTGTTTATTTTCAAATAAAAATTTTAACACCTAAAACATTCACTAGAATGTTGGCACCAATAAAAACAAAAGCAGAGGTGTCTGAGCAGAATTTAGCAGTTACCACTGCTCCTCAGACATCTGCTGTTGAGCCCACTGCTCCAGGTGATCATAGCAGCACTACCACTGCTTTGAAACCCACACCTTCCACTACCAAAAAGACCAAAAAGAAAACATCCAGAAAACCCACTAAACCCAAAACAAAGGCAACTCTGGAAGATGAGATCCCAGAGCAACTGCCAGTGACAAAACAAATGTCACCACAAACCACTGCTGCTACTTCCTCACAGCAGTTGGTAGAAAGATCTCCACCATTGCCTCAAACTCCTCCTGTATCCTCACAAAAGGATCAGGTTGTAAGCACAGGGACCCCACAATATGAAGCTCTGGATTCAATCGGATCCATCTTCCTCAGTCCTGATCCCAAGGACATGTCTCTTTCAACTCCCATACCCTCACCAATAATATTACCACAATCCATGCTACCTTTGTTGCATGCAGTTGTTATAGCTCAGACATAAACCAGTTCCTCTCAATCACTCATCAAAGAGAATAAACTCCAACAAGTGACTGGGTCTGATGCTTATACCTCTGCTATCCCAGCAACAACTGAGGAGGTTACACCCCCTGAGTTACAAGTAACTCTCGGTGGTAGTTCAAGTGGAGCAGCAACTACAACTGATGGATCAACAGATCTTCAGTTGGACAATTGTTTCATTAGTAAGACTCCCTTGAAGGCAATTTGTTCCATAGCACCATCGGTAACCACCAGTGAGTTGGTTCTAACCACTGGTACCATCAAAGGTTTATCAAGTGCTGAAGTAAGAAGTCCCCAGTACCAAGAACAAGGGGCATCAATGGGTGATTTTTGGGACTCAGTTCCAAAGTCGCACATTGGTACAACCACTGCTGGTGGGGATTCAGATGATCCCATTAAAGTGGGTGATGATTCAAAATATCAGGAATTGACGGGCAGAGTTGAAAAACTTGAAACATCAGTTGCTGAGATAAAGGATATGGTGCAGCAGCTGCTAAAAGCTCAAAAAGCACAATCCACTGCTGCTCCAGCTCAAGCATCTGCACAACCTGCACCTGCTCCAAATGAGCTGTGGAATGTTTTCCAGCCCTTACTTGAAAAACAAAAACAGATGGCTGATCAGCAGCATGAAATACATGTGAAAATGCTGACAAACATGGTGGAATTGAGATTTAAAGATACTCAAGCAGACATCAAAGCTATCAAGGCTCATCTCCAAAGCACATCTGGAAAAGTTCCCTCTACCATCCTTTTTATGGATAACCCTCTTGTAGATAATGCCAAAAAGGGGGAGAATATCAAACAGTTGAAGAAAAAGGGAATTGAAGATGGTCTGTATGTTGAACCAGAACAAGGAAAACAGCCATCTAAACCCTCAAAAGATTTAAAATCTCAAACTTCCATCCAAACAGCTGATACAGCAGTAGTTACAAAAACCGCTGTCAGTAGCCAAACAACTGTCATCTCATCAACACACAAATTCACCACACACCACCAAAACCACTGCCCTACCACCATTACCTCCTGTCATAAAACAGAAGACAACAGATGTTACAACATCTGTTGTAATGACAACAGCGGTTGAAGCACCAGTTGTTTCAACAGCTGTTAGTCAATCATAAACCACTGCCATTCTATCTCAAACCACTGAGCCACCCAAGACATCATCAGCCTCTCCTACAATAAAAAGGAGAAGGATTTTCATACCTGATGATTCACCACCACCATCACCATCATCAAAAATTACCTCACCACCTTCAACCCCTGCTCAAAAGCAGAAGACATCTACTGACACATCAGTAGTTGTAATGACAACAGAGGTTGAAACACCAGTTGTTTCAACAGCTGTTAGTCAACTATCCACCACTGCTCTTATCATTCCTACATCACAACCAGCAAAGCTCTACACCAGAAAAAGAAAACTTACTTAGGCAAATGAGGACAAATATGATCCCATTGCTGCAAAATATCCGTTGGAACTAGAAGCTATAAAAAATGAGATGAGGCAATTCTACACTGATGATGATCCTTCAAACAGAAGATTTCCTTCACTCGTTGACTTCATAGTCCCAGAAGACATGGATGAATATATTGAGCTCAAAGCAAGACATGCTAAGATAAGAGCCAAGGTTGATTGTGAAGGTCAAAGTGATGAAGCCATTGCTGAAAGATTGGAATTTCTGCTCACAAAAGTCAAACAAATAAAAGATTTTGCACAAGAGCTGAGCAAAGAAAAGGCAGATCAACGAAAAGAGATGAGAAGAAAACTTCTTGCATACATCATGCAAGAAAAATTTTATCCTGCTGAAGAAAACCAATTTGAAGAATGGCCAATAGTGGCTTTAAAGCATGAGGCTGATAGGATTGATAGAATCAAGAACGATCCTAGAAAGAAGAAAAATGCTCCAAATTGGAGCAAATACAAAAAGCTCATCGCTGACCTAACAGCTGAGTACAAAAGAAAGAAACAGGAATTGGTAGACACAAAAGTGGACACTGCCAATGCCATATCAAAATGGTCAAAGCAGCATACTGATGAAACCTATGAAAGGCTGAAGAAAAGGAAGATAATTGTTTCAGGCACTTCAAAGAAGCATGAACAAATGATGAAGCTTGAACAACAGATTGAAAACCTCAAAACACTGTTCAAGTCAACAGAAAATCCTATTCTTTTGTCAAACCGAGAAGAAGGAGAACAGCTGACGAGTGAAGAGGTAAAGGAAAAGGAAGTTGAGTACTTCATAGAAACCATCATGAATATGGATCTAAAAGAAGAGAGCTCAGAAAAACTTCAAAACTTTTTTAAGAAAGTGTTAACTAAGCCTGCATCACCAAATACTTCAGAAGTTTCAGACATTGAGCCAGATCAACAAAAGAGATAGGAGCAGATAGAAAAGGAGACTGCAGAAGACATAGCTGCAGCAAACAATGTCATTGAAATGGCCTTCAAACGAATGTCTGAAAGTCTGCAAGTTTTCACAAGGCCAACATCTCCCAACTCATCTTCAAATAAATCTCTCCCAAGAAACCCATTTGGTTTAAAAATACTAAAGTGGCTCTCTGATCAAAAGACCCATGTATTGACTCTGGTCAGAATCAATGATGAAGTGAAGCATATATCAAGGAATCAAGCACTAGGCCTAGGTGTTGAAGATCTACAAGATCTCCTTGAGCTTACACTGTGCCGGGATGAAGTTGATACAAGTTCTCAGGATTTTGAGCTGAAATTTAAAGAACAAGTTAAAGAACTTCTGATGAGAAATAAAAGTCCAGAATAATGAAGGGTTTTGGCATTATCTGTTCCAAGGGGAGATTGTTGGGATTGAACCCTGCCAGAGGAACAGATAATGAAAGCCAAAACCGGATCATGACAGTGGATTCACAATAAGCAGCAGTTTACACTAGGTCTTCTCCCTTGAAAGTGATTATAACATCTGATGGTCTTACATCCACTGCCCGGATACAACTGTTGCTGTTCTTCTAACTACTGATAAAGCCAGAAAACTGCTGAGAAGAAAACACTGCTGGTACAATCTACTGATGACAAAGCACTGCCCAATCAAGGACTGATCAACCTTGAGGAAAGCACTGACATAAAGAGAGAGCAGTAGTTTAGGATATCATCTGTTTCATGTATAGTCAGTAGTTAAGGTTTAGCAGTGTTTGTATAAGAACAGTAGATACAGGTTGTTAAGCTGTTAAAAGTCGCTTTCATGGTGACGTCAGCTGAGATGCCTCGGCGGTTTGGTTTGTCTATAAATGGAACAGTACTCTGTACTGTTACATTTGATTGTTTTGAGTGAGTTCTTCTCCTCAATTCAATCATTTCATCTTGTGCAACCAACCACTGTAGTATCAGGCTGAGGGGGAACTTAGTTTGTAAGCTTGCAATGTAATCTTTTGCTTTGAATTGTAATCTTTCGACTCTATGAAAAGCAAATGTTTATCAAACTATTTTCTCCTTTGATTGTGTTTACAAAGTTTGTTATTCATTTCCGCTGCACTTTACATTGATTCATATTCATTCATTGTTCAAATCATACAAACAAACACAATCATGAGAACCTCCGATCCTAACACTCAGGGACCATTTTGGCAGTTCACTCATATATATATATATATATATATATACTTATATACTTATATAGGAGAATGATCCGTTAGGAACCACCCTTTATTGCGAGAACCAGTGTGAACACAAACAGTAATTCCTAAAAAAAATCTAAAAAACACCCAAAAAAAAATTTTTATTTTTTTTTTGTTGGAAAAATCGCTATATTTTGTTAATAAAAAAATAAAAAAAATTCAATTTTTTTTTCGAGTAACAGTTATCAATGCACATGTGCATATGTATTATTTCTTTGTCAAATTCCGTAATTCATTACAAATATTAGTCAATTGCACTTTCATTTACACTACCACGTGTAATACACTACTTTTTACGTTAATAATATTAGAAATTCACATGTGCATCTATATGTATCAGCATGAAATAAGTTGTTTTGGTACACTACTTTGAATACACTTTCTCTTTAATCTATCATTCCATCAATAATACGCAAACATGCACATGTGCATATGTATCATTTCTTTGACAAATTTCGTAACTCATTACAAATATTAGACAATTGCACTTTCATTTACACTACCATATGTAATACACTACTTTCTACATTACCAATATTAGAAATGCACATGTGCATCAATATGTATCAACATGAAATAAGGTGTTTTGGTACACTACTTTGAATATACTTTCCCTTTCATATATCATACCATCCATAATACACTACCATTACCTCCTACCATCCATAATACAATATCATTACCTCCTACCATCCATAATACAATACCATTACCAATATTTTGACTTTATTACATGTATATCAACACCATTTATACCATCCAATCATCATATTACATCATAAAGTAACAACTATAGCCAAACCATCAACCACTAGATATAACTAACCAAAAAACATGTATATGGGCCCACTTCTCCATTCAAAATCATAAACTTTTTGTACCAAAACATGTTATATCATGGTTACACCTAATGATGCACATGTGCATTTTGAATATTGGTAATGTAAAAAGTAGTGTATTACAGATGGTATTGTAAATTAAAGTGCAATTGTCTATTACTGATAACGTATTACGGAATTTGTTGAAGTAATGATACATATGCATATGTGCATGGATAACTGTTACTCGAAAAAAAAAAGTTTTTTTTTTTGTAACTAAATATAGCGATTTTTGTTAAAAAAAATATAAAAAAAAAAAATTTGAGTGCTTTTTTGATTTTTTTTTAGATTTTATTTTGTGTTCACATTGGTTCTCGCGGTTCTCGCAATAAGGGTGGTTCTCAAATGAACCTTACCCTATATATATATATACACACACACACACGTTAAAGGACCTGTATAAATAAAGCTAACGTACTAAACGTACAAACTGAAGAAAAGACAAAAAAACGCGGTGCCATTTTCATAAATATTTGCTTGTAAAGTAATTTTGATCTTTTGTAGAGTAATTATGTAAAATGTTATTGTAGAGTAATTTTGATTAAAAAACTATACCTAACCAAAACAAAAACTAAAAGCTAAAAACTAAACCATAAAGCTAAACCCCATAACTAAATGCGAGAAAAATTTTACAAAATTACTCTAAAATATCAAAATTACTCTACAGATCATTTGTAGAGTAATTTTGAATTGTATGTTGTTTGATAAACTTGCAGAGTAATTTTAATTCACTTTTAAAATAATTTTGATACAAAGTAATTTTGATACACTTGTAGAGTAATTTTGATAATTACCTTACAAGAACAAAATTACTCTACAAGAACATTTTATAAAATTACTCTACAAAAGATTAAAATTACTCTACAAGATCATTTATAGAGTAATTTTGATAGTTATTGATAATTACGAAAATGCCATCGCTTTTTTTGTCTTTTCCTTCGGTTCGTACGTTTTGTACGTTAAATTTATTTATATTTGATCTTTTGTCTATATATATATATATATGAGAACTACTCTTATTGTAAGAATCAATATGAACACAACAAAATAAACCCATCCACCGTCACCCAAAACCTAAACACCCCCCCCCCCCCCCCAACTACCTCACCCAATTTAAATGCTAAAAAACTATACCTCACTAAATGCTAATTTTTTTATAGTTAAATCACGACTTGAAAAAATTAAAAAAAGTTAGAATGTTTTTTACTATAAATAAAAAGCTGTGATTTTTAACGAAAGATTAAAGAAAATTGTGTGTTTTTTAAGCTTTTTTAAAGTAGTTTTGGTTGTGTTCACATTGGTTCTCGTGGTTCTCGTGATAAAGGATGATTCTTAACGGATCCTTGCCCAATATATTTATAGGGATTGGGTAAACTGAGAACTACCTTGAGTTGTGAGAACCGTAGGAACCAATATTAGTTAGGCCGGAGGGTGTGGGGGCTCCATCGTGCCATCTCACACCTATAGCGCCACCCGGCGCCATGCACCCACACCCACCGATTCAACAAGGGGCGCTATAGGAGGGGGCTCCATCATGTTAACGAGCTTCAATCCCGAAGAAAGAGGGGGGATTGGTCAAGATAAGGGGCGATATAGGCATTATGAGGTTTTATCCCACACCCTTCAAGTTAAAGGAGAGGGTTTTAAAGCCCTTGTGTGAGGTGGCGGTGATAAAGCCTCTACCACACCCTCCAGCCTTATTGATCAAGGTAGTTTTGATGGATGAGATTAAAAGACAATAAAAGTTTGTAATGATTGTGCTTTAATTAATGACATTTTTGTTTTTAGTGAGATAAAGGCAAATTGGTCTTTTTACTATGGCCTTTTTTATTGGTGTCATTATTGATTATGCTTTAATTAATGAGATTGTTTTTTAATAAAAAAATTTATAAACATGCAGTAAAGTCTCAAATAATTTTTTTACTCCCCAGTTTTAAACTTTTTTACGACCCGGTTTAAAACTTTTTTTACACCCGGGATTTAAACTTTTTTATGCCCCGGTTTTAAACTTTTTTACGCCCTGATTTTAAAATTTTTTTACGCCCCAGTTTTAAATTTTTTACGCCCCAATTTTAAACTTTTTTTACGCTCGGTTTTAAACTTTTTTTACACACCGGTTTTAAATTTAAGCTCCTTGCTTAGTTTCCATATAATCCGCCTTTTCCAAAAAAAAAAAAATTTAATTAATGAGATTGTTTTTTAATAAAATTTTTTTTGAAACATGCAGTAAATATTTACATTATAGTAAATCTCAAAAAATGTAAAATAACTAAAATAAATAAAGCGAAGTTGTCGTTTTTCGTTTCTTATAAGTGATAGTTTGCACCTTCATCGTCTGAGATCTGCACGGACACCACACAAAAACTTGTAAAAATCACAAAAATTTTACGCCCCTGGTTGCAAAAAAAGTTTTACGCCCTGGTTGCAAATTTTTTTTTACGCCTCTGTTAAAAAAATTAAACCTTTTTTACACCACGGTTGTAAACTTTTTTAAGCCGCGGTTGTAAACTTTTGTTTACACACCGGTTGTAATTTTTTTACGCCCCTGTTAAAAAAAATTAAACCTTTTTTACGCCCCGGTTGTGAACTTTTCATATACAGTTTTTTCGTGTATAGTTTTTTAAAGGTAGAGTAAAGTTTTTAAGTAAAGTTTTAAAAAAGTTTTTTACAGGTTTTTTTAGGTTTTCATACACAGTTTTTTCGTACGCGAACCATCCAAAAAATAATTTACGCACGGTGTCGTGTGTGAAAACCTTGCTATTTTTACATGGGGCGTAAAAAAGTTTACAAAACTATTTACGTAAGGCGTCGATTGTTTAACTAGGCGTATGTATGTAAACTATTTTTACATAGGGCGTAAAAAACAAATTTACACCCCCGTTTTAAACTTTTTTTACGCCTCGGTTTTAAGTTTTTTACGCCCCGGTTTTAAACTTTTTTTACGCCCCGGTTTTAAACTTTTTTTACGCCCTGGTTTTAAACTTTTTTTACGCCCTGGTTTTAAAAT
Source organism: Helianthus tuberosus (assembly GCA_030545235.1). Lineage (NCBI taxonomy): Eukaryota > Viridiplantae > Streptophyta > Magnoliopsida > Asterales > Asteraceae > Helianthus > Helianthus tuberosus. The sequence continues at coordinate 56,183 of JARYGA010012816.1, read as the reverse complement.
TTCCGGTTATAAACTTATCCTCATAGACATCAGAAACAACAACATCAATATCAACTCCAAACCGATCTGGTTTTAAACTTTTTTTACGCCCCAGTTTTAAACTCACCTGAACAGCAGCGCGATAAAATAGCTCCTCACCAGCTGAGCTTGCTGCAACGATCATTATAAACTGCAAACAAGTTTACAAAAATTATCATTATGATCAATATTCACAATCACACAACAACTTTTAAATCAACACCTAAACACACTATAACGAGCCTTAATTACCTGCCATGGAGACATTCCATAGAAAAAGCTTTATAACTCCTCACTATTTCTCCAACTTGAAAATCCTACAACAACAAATTATCAAAATTCAAAGTGGGGTCTTATAGTATTAAATTGTATGGAAATCTTTAAGTCACAAAAGTGAATAATCAATCAACTTGTCACTGGATCTAATACAAAAGATAAAAGGAGTTGTGTTATATGTGATTTTATGTACATTAGATATACCCTTTCGACATGTTCGTTTATTGTTCAACCTTTTTTATTTGTCCCGTTTAAAATGTAACCCGAATCAAAATATTAATAAGAAAATATCATGATAAAGACGAAAAAATTACTATATTACCTGAAGGCACACGAAACAAGAAACGCGTTCTCCCGATTCATCAACATCATTATCGCAAAGTAATGGCGATTTTAGGTATTTTTTTCCACAGAATACTCAGTCAAGCCTTTAAAACCACCAATGTCAAATATGTTATGCACCTCATCAAAGCTTGTTTCAACAACTCCCATCTATTGTCCAACAAGAAAGTCATGATCTTTTACAATTTTCTTTCTTAGTACAATGATATTTCTTGTTACCATTTTAAATGACTGATTTACCTGACTCTGAACCGCACTCAACATAGTTGGACTAATCCGTTTGCATACGGGCCTTCCATTTAACAAGCTTACAAAGACATCAACCTGGTGTAACAAGTATCATTAGCTTTAGTGGTGTTTAGCTCTATGTTTTAGAATTGGTAATTCTTGAAGAATTCGAGACATACTCTATATTAAGTTGCTTAAAAGCAGGGTTAACGCCCTGTTTTGACCCGAACCCATTTTGGTCATAAAATGTTTTGATCCGTTACCCGACCCGACAACAAGAAAGCTAACATAAACACCAAAAGCATATAAAACAAACTCAATAATGTTTATTCAAAATTTGTATGCAACCCTAATTTTTAGATCTTACAGTTTCAAACATTTAACCACATCCTTCTAATAATTTCAGTTAATTAAACAAACATGTTACTTAATTTAGGGTTCTGGCTAGTGGATCTAAACATGATTTGGAACTTTTTGTTGCTAACCAAAACCCTAAATTGAAATCAGAAACCCTAAATCAGTGAGAATATGAGCAAGTTATGGAGGAATTTGCAGAGATGAGAGAATGTTACACTGACCTACGGTTTGTTGATAAAAAGAACTGTAGATCTGTTGAAGTTTCCTATTGTTGAAAGATCCTCTGGATCAGCTGCTCGTTCGTCGAGTCGTGGTCGACGGTGCAGGAACAAAGGTGGTGGAGGAGCGGCGGCTAGTGGTGGAGAAGCGGCGGCTGGTGGTTTGAAGGGTGGTGGAGGATCGGCGGCTACTGGTGGAGGTTCAGATCTGTTACTGTGGGTTGAAGGAAGAAGGGGGTGGGTGGTTGCGGCGGGGGGTGCTGGTTACGACGGTGAATGATGGTCGTAGAAGCGGTGATGGATGGTGGTAGAAAGAGAGAGGGCATAAGGTTTTCAAAACCCTTAATAAGCCAATTGATGAAGGGAGATGGAGAGAGAAATCTTGAAGATGATGGATATGGAAAGAGAGAGAGAGAAATCTGTGATTTAAACAGAAATATGAGGATGTTTTTATTGATTGACAGTGGAGAGAGAATTCAAATGTAAATTGTCCAAAATACCCTTGCAGTTTAAAAAGTTGAATTGATGAGGTGTCAAAAAACTATTGATTTAGAGTGGTTCCTACGGTTCTCGCAACTCGCCTTGGTTCTCCCTTGATCCAGATCATATATATATAGGGTAAGGTTCATTTGAGAACCACCTTTATTGTGAGAACCATGAGAACCAATTTGAACACACCAAAAAAACCTAACCCTCCACCCTCCCCCCCCCCCAAGCTGAATGCTAAAAACTAAACTCCTCCAAAAACCCCATAAAAAATCCTAACCTGTTGGTCCCAGTTTGGACTTAAAAACTTCTTTTCACGTAATATGGCAAGTGATTTCAGTAGATGTGAAAAAGATGTGCGGAAATGGAAATCGGACTTTCAAGACACAAGACCTACGGAATTATCAAGTTTATATCACTTTGAAACAAAATAGTTTACAAGGTGATTGTAAGATTATTATCTAATACAAATGAATCTTGAATTCTGTGGGTGAGAGGGCGATGGAGTTTTTGTAGTATGTATGAATGCTAAGCTCAACTCATTGTCTTCTGCTTGGTGAGCCTTCTATTTATAGAAGGCTGGGTGCATGAATAAACAATTGTTTATTCATGCAATAATTCCTGCAAAAAGTAGCCGTTTGACATATTCATTGAATCCAACAGTCAAGTTGCCTTTGTAATCATGATATCTAATAATGTCAAGTTGCTTCGGTTATTGTGGCAGGATAGAGCTGGTTTTAGACAAGTGGGGTATTCATCAGAATTTTTGATAAACCACTTCATCAGAAATTCTGGTGAACAAATCATCAGAAAATCTGATGATCAGAATCGTTAAAAACTGATGATATTTCATCAGAAATATCATCAGATCCATCAGAAATGACCTTCTCAGATAATCTTCTTCAGCTCTTGATCAACTTGTGATTCTTTGAAGTAGATGCTGTTCATTTCAGTTGTCCTATCTGGTCTTCTTCTTCTTCTTGTTGTGATCTTCAGGACTGTTATCTTCTTCAGAGATCTAGTTGAATCTGATTTTCTTCAATACTTACAAATAAAGTTTCCTAACAGTTTCCCCCTAAGTATTATAAGACAATGAACTATCTATATCTAACATGAACAACTTTAACTAATTCTTGAAAGGAAAAACAAATAAGTTTAGAAACAAAAAACATAATCAAACCAACCATTGTTCAAAATAGAAAAAAAATGTTCTCAAAAACAGAAATTTCATCAATTTATTAATTGATCTTCACTCCACTTCTGTATTTGTCTCCTGGTTTCAGTCTTTTCTTGTGATCAATTGCCTTTTGAGTTTCCTTGTACATTTCTTTGTACCATCCTCTGGATTCCATCCATTTATCAACGCAATCTTCAATTGTTTTTCTCAGCTGTTCATTGTTCTTTCCCTTCTTTTTGAGCTGCTCTTGCTTCTCATTCATGCAGTTCTTTATGTATTTCAGAGTTTGATTTGAATACCTGCATATTTCACTGATTCTGAATAGAGCTTTCTCTTCATGAGCATCTTTGAAGACTACACACATTTATGGTTTGTCAAAGATTGCTCCAGTTCTCACTAGTTTAGAAGGAATTTCAGCTGGGATTGAATTGTTGGGAGGAGGTAGCAGCACCTTGTTGCTATACTCAAAATTGATACACAGATCAAAATCTGCTAGTGCAGCCCTTTTGTATAACTTTTCTCCTGCACATTTGATGCTGTCAAGTGCTCTTCTGATCACAACTGAACCACTTTTCTCCTTATCAATGATATTCTTCATTTTGACTATGCCCATTGGGTGAATATCATCAGCCAGATTTCCATCAGTAACCTTTTGTTCACTGTTATCTTTTCTGATCAAGGTATACTTGTTCTTTCCTTCATTGCCTAAGATACCTCCTCCAGTGGTCAAAGTATCGATTCTTTCAATAGATACTATTGGATTGGTCATCTGTTTGTGCAGAATTTCCCAGCTTCCATTGTTCTTGATCTCAACTATACCTTTACTCATTGGAGAGAGTGGCCTTTTTGGGTTGTCCTCTGGACCTTTCCAGTAGTATTGCTTTAGATGTTCTTCAGGGTACATAATTGTAAGTAGATCACCTTTCAGTACTTCTACTTCTTTGATGTTTCCACCTGAATCTTCTCTCATCACTTTTCTTGGCCTTCTTGAGGAGGTCACTTCATGTTCCATTCTTCTCTTCTCTTTTGTATCCATCTTTATGCTGAACTATGTTTCTCCTGTGAGGACTGTGGAAGAAGACTGAACTGGAACATGTTCTTTCTGTTGGACCCTTGAACTATTTGGCTTTGGAATATTTGGTGGAGGACCCATGAGTAACTTTGGCTTTCTAGGAGGGGGACCCATGGGTTGCTTCTGTTTTTGAGTTGTTGAAGTTTCTGATTGTTTGGTTTGATCTTGTTGAATGGTTCCTGGTTGTTGTTGAGGAGTTTGTGACTCTCCTGCTTGTCTCTCTTGTGGAATGGGGGCTTTCAGTTCATGAAGATCAACTTTTGCCAGCCTGGCAACATTATACTGCAACCTCTTTACTAATAGATGAACATTAGCAAGAGTTTGAGTATTTGTTTCTTCTTGTTTCTTCATTTTCTGATACTCCAGATTTTCTTTATTTTTCTGTGCAGTTAATTCCACCATCAGCTTCTCAAAAGCCTCAGCCATGCTGCTGTTGTTGGCTCTGAGGAACTGTATTTCTTCAAGAATTCTTCATGAACTTGAGCTTTCTCCTGCAGTTGCAGCCTCGGCCATCTGTTTCTTAATTTCTTGCAATTCATTTAGAGCTTTATTGAATTCTGGTGAGCCCTCTTTGTTTTCTGATGACTTTTGTAATTTGTTGAGGGCTGCAGAGTTGTTTTCTGTTTGCTTCTGCACAGCTTTGACAGTTTCTGATAATACTTTGATGTCTGATCTTTGATTTTTGATCTCTTCCAATATCAGATCAAGCTTATCTTCTGAAGCTGTTTTCTCAGTACAAACATCAGTTGTTTCTTCAGGTTCCTTATGTAGTTGTTCGGTTGACATAGGTCTATGTCCTTGGGTAATAAGAGGAACAACAGATGTTCCAATACCTGCAGAAAACACATTCTCTGTTGTTCTGAGGTTAAGAGGATTGAAATATTCCATATTCTCTATACCCTCACCAGAAAATTGAAACACATTCAAATTCTGGTTTTCCTCATATCCTTGAACCTTTTCAGGTTCTCCATGAGTTGTTGATAAACTTTTAATTTTCTCACCCAGGCTTCCTTGATCAGTTGACTGATCTCCACATGTTGTCACCACATTTTCTTCTTCAGAATCTGATTCAGAAAATGGGTCATTGGTTCCACTCACATTTTGTTTTGTAGAAACAGTTCCTCTATGTAAAATTTCAAAATTTCCTTGAATTAAATCATCAGAATCACTCTCAGAATTATGAAATATGTTTAGTTTAGAGTGTTGTGCACCTGTTTCTCCCATATGTGAGTCTTCAGCATGATGTTCTTCTATCACAGGACTCATGTTCACATCTTCATCAACTGGGTGAGGATCTGATTCACCCTGTTGTTCCATTCTTGGTGTTCTTGATTCTTGTGCATCATACTCCATGGGGGACACACTTTCAAAAACTTCTTTGTTTTCTGGCCTTTTGTTCAACATCTTCAGGTATTCTGCTCTGTATGGTGAATCTTCTGGTATCAGATTCATTACTTTTTTTCTGACAGAACAGGCACATCATAATCTAACTTCCAAGATCCTACAGCAGTCCAAGGTCTCATAATTATTGTACTCCACATATTTTCTGATGCTGGAATTTCTAGGTTTCTTTCAGAAAATGCATCAAAAATTATGATTGACAAAAATCTGGGAAAAGGTAGATGTGAATCTATCCTTCCAGCATTAGTCAGAATTGATCTTCTGATCAGATTAAATATTTCTGTTCCAAAATCAATGTTCAACCCATTAATGAGGCTGAACATGATTGTTAGAATATTCATATTTATCTTATTTGTACCTCCAATCTTTGATGATAGACACTTGTTCAGAATTTCCATTAAAACTTGCGAGAAGACAGGTAGCTGGTTTCTCTTGAATTCATTAATTCTTGAAATCTTTGTCTTGTAACCCATCACAGCATCATGTTGTGAGAACATATCTTCTTTTTCTGGTGCTTCTTCATAGCTTTGGTTTAAGGGTAGTTCCAAACATTCCCTTATTTTATCTGGTGAGATTGTAATAAAGATATCTCCCCATACATGTGTTGTTAGCTCGACTTGATTTGAGACTTTGAGAGTTTTTACAACTTGTTGTATGAGTTTTTCTGGTACCTCTCTGGTCTTTGTGAGAGCTTGAGCTATTGGGCGTCTGATCAGAAATTCAATGAGAATTTGACACTTTATATCATATTCTTCGATGTTATCGTTCATTGCTTCATTGTTGCTCTTTAATAGAAGAAATTCAGCTTCGGTGATGAAGGGAACAGAGTGTTCGATTGGTGGTATGTTGATATAGTGTAACGAGTCAGAGATTTTTGAGTGTTTTTCATGGGTTGTTTGTATTCAAGGTGGTTAATGACACCTTAATGATGTTTCAATCCATTTGGGAAACAACCGTTAAAAAAAACTTTTGGTTTATCTCTTATTTAATGTAAATCTTTTGATGAAAATCAGATATTCGAAAGATTTGGTAGATAAACACTATTGTCCAACTTGCACCTTTTCTCCATGTGGGACCCCTTTTGTTTCAAAAAGGTCCAATAAAAACCTTTTCTAAGATTGTATCTCCCCAGGTTTTCCTTTTGATGATATATAACAGAAAATATTTGAATAAAACTTTGAGAGATGGATTTTCTTCATATTTTATCAGAATGCATTTGATTCATATGTAGGAATAGAATCAACATTTTTTTAGATGAGATGAGAGGGAATAAGTAGAGTTTCGAGATTTTTTTTACTTACATTGCAGTTCTGGACTCCACACCTTTGTTCTGATGTTCAGGAAGTGTTTTTCATTCAGCTTGTTCCAGTCCTCAGAAATTTTTTTTTGAAAGAAACTTATTTTAAAAAAAATTAGATGGTTATAAGTTTCTTTGAATCTTGTTAAAGGCAGTGTTTTCTGATGTTTCTTTATGTTGACTTGTCAGACTTCCTGGTTGCCAAGTGATTTTTCTGATATTTTATCAGATTTTCTGAGCTCCTTCTGTCACACCCTGACTTTTGCGGAAGCGTGGTTATTTGGTGTGACTTCTTAATACCATAGCAACAATCATAACAATGCTATATGAAAAAAATACAAGATGTTCATCCATTAAAAGATTTTAGAAAATACAACAACAACATTGTCTAAAAACATCAACCCCAAAATAAGTTACAAACCATTACTTGTTTAAAATGAGTTCATAAGACTCAACAAAAGACTTTCAATAATACGAGGTTTAGAGACATGTAACCCGTCCAGGAAGAGGTTACACCTTCCAACCCTACAACCCTGGATGACATCTTTATTTAGTACACAGCTTGACTAACACACATCACTTTCCATATCCGATTAATTCCCTGAAATACATGTAGTTTGAAAAATCAACAAAAGTTGAGCGAGTTCATGTGTATGTGAGTATGTATAAACCTTTGTAAACAATGTATGTATGAATGTCCCGGTATGCTTGCAAACAAGGAAAAGATCACCAATGGTTTGCAAGGCCACTGATATGTGTGACGGTGTAGGAAGACTCAAACCTTGCAAAGTTGTACTGGGCACCCGGATGGAGGACATAGTTCACCTCTATGGGCCACCCCGGCCTCATGGGTGTGGGCTCGCTACACCCAAATAGATCTATCACTCATGCCCCTCGGTCCTGATACGAGGATTAATGGTCCCAAGTATCCGCCTATCCTATCACATGATCTATGGTTCTTTCCTAGGCTAATCATACCAATAGTATTGTAAGTATCCCTTTGTAACATGTATTTCACCCCTGAAGTAAGTAAACAAAATAGTTTAAGGAAAAGGGGGACATGAACTCACTGTAGTGCGTCTTGTACCGTATCTCAAACTCTGTCAGCTACACGACAACCTACAACGTACTAATGTCTATTAGATGAATGGGCCGTGCCTTGGCTTAGAGTTTAATGTTTTTGAGTTGCATTTCTTATGTTATTCCAAGTTATAATTATTTGTCAAAATAATTAATATTTCAACTTAATTTATATGTAGTGTTGGAATAATTGTTCGTTCAATATTTTTGTATCAATACTTCTAGAGTATTTACTCCGTATTTCTTTCCCAAACATGAGGGTATTTATACATGTATAGTCGTATTTGAAATAATATATTTTTAAGTCCCACTTAGAAAATATGTATAACTTATTTGTCAAAAATAATGTATTCCAAAATACATATATTTTCCCAAAAATAATATATTTTCACTTCTTGAATCAAAACAATATTTACCAAAAATATATTTGCAAAAGTATGTTCTGGAATATTTCACAAGTTACATTTTAGCGTTTGGTTCCACAATAACAAGTGTGTAACTTAATTATTTATTCCTTGCAATTCTTGGTATTATTTTGGAATTGTAATTTCATGGTCTTTTGTTAAGATATATTATTTTACCCTAAAATAATATAGCTACTCCACAAATCAAACAAATGTCCACACAAGTGTCTTAATACGAAATATATATTCTACATATATATCTAACCATTTTCGTGTATAAAACCAACCTCCGATACTTTGTATTTTTGTCACAAAAATTATTGCGAGGTTTATGTTTGAAAAACATAGTTTAAAATATACTTGTAAACACTTGTCTAGAAAATATTTTCTAAGTGTTTCTATTTTTAGAAAATTTCGCCATAGTTTCCCCTAAAAACGGAGGTGTCCATGCTAAATAGCATATCATTTTCTTTTCAAAATTCATTCAATCAATCAACCAACAATAAATCACTAAACAATATTACACTTACCAAGTGCAAAACGTTATATTTTACATAATGACATGAACTTGGTTTTTCACAAAAACGCGTAGTAACTTGGTGAAGTGTTTAGTGGGTTTAGTTACCCTCCAAAGTGTGTTTACTTTTGTTAAAATCTCATTCTCGGGATTTCTAGATGTTCACAACTTGTGAACTTATTTTACAAAAATATTTATTTACAACATCTTCATGTTTTACTAGCCTTCCTACACTTATTTTTATTTCCAAAAATAATGTAAGTGCAAGATAACTTAGGATCTTTCAAAAACCGTCTCTTGAACTTGGTTTGTTTAGAAAAGTCTTTTGTAAATCTCGGATCTACATGATCATCAACCTACTTGTCTACTTATATTTCAAGAAATCGTCTTTATCATCAAGTTCATATTTCTATTAGAAGATGATTATTTTATGTAAACACATAATCATCTCCTAATCTTGTTAAATCATCTTTCTAATCATCATTTAACAAGTTCCATATGATGATCAATATCACATTACCAAGAAATCAATATGCAATCATCATCCATCTACTAAACAACATCATACTAACAATATTTCATCACATTTCAACTTTATGTAAACTTATGTTCATGTTTCTTGTTTATTTTCTTTTAGTGTTCTTGTGTTAATCATTAAACAACAATTTTTACTAATCAAAATAGAAGTAAACAAGGGTTAACAAGAAGCTTACAACTAGCTTTAAGCTAGGGAAGAACACAAGAGTAAAAGATGGTGAAAATGATGAACGAATGCAAGTGATGAAAGCTCCTTGATGATCCACAAGCTTTAAGCTCCAAGAATCACCTTCTAGCACTTGAATCAAGATTGAAAATGGAGTAATAGTGGTGACAAGGTGGTGGTGGCGGCGGTTGTAGAGTGAGCCGGGAGGGAGAGAGAGGAGTTGAGGGAGTGGGGTGATCTTGAGTGAAGTGAGAGAATGAAAGATATAGAATGATCTTGCAAGGATATGCACCATACTTATATGGATTTTATCTTATATTTTGTTCAACTACTCAAGCAAGCTATCAAATAAAATAATCAACAATCTTGAGTGGGGTGTGGGTCCTCTTATGACCGTAAATGGGTATGGGGGGGGGGGTGAATTGTAAGTTTTTGATGGTAAGTTGTTAAATGGTTAGGAGGTTAAGTGTAACTCTAGTGTTATATGTGTATGATATGTTATATAATGTGTTGGGGTATTCGGGGGCCATAACTAGTTCAAAAATAATAAAACAATGTTTCTGACAAAAATTTGGTGTCCCAGGTAATGTCCGGTTGTTCGGTTAGATACCGGTTCGTTAAAGTACTAAGTTGTTCCGTATAGTGTCCTTTATGTATCTTTTTGTAACACTTTTAAATCCCAACACTTAGGAAAGCATTCAGGACCATTTATTCAGTTTTTTGCATAATACTAGTATGTTAAAATGCTGAATTTTTGCTGAAAATGCAGAATTCTGCACTTAAAGTGAGTTTTAGGCACTTTCCGGCACTCAAACTATCACCTAGTGACGCAGTTTTATGATCCTCACTTCCCTACACACCATACTAGTGTAGTACCTTGTCCCTGGCCCATACTGGGTCTCAAAACACTGCTGTCTATGTACTGGCACTGTCAGTATATTTCTGAGTTATCCGCTAACTGTGCTTTGTGCATCAAGTATGTCACTAAAGCTTGTCTGTGATAATGATGTGCCATTATGTAATATGTGATGCACATGTATGTATGATGCAGTAATCAGAAAGCAATTAAGTAATTCAGCACAGTCATTAAGCACTTAATTAATATTAATTAATTGTACGGATACCTGGTTTAATGAGGGTTGTCATATTCTCCCCCCGTTAAGAAAATTTAGTCCTGAAATTTTAAGTTCTGCTTCTAGTTGCAGGGGTCTTGGGGAATAAATGTGGGTACTTTGCCTTCATACGATCCTCACGTTCCCTCATGAATTCCGGGCCATGTCATGCATTCCACCGAACCTTGACGAGTTTGACACTACTCCTGCGTGTTTTGTTAATCTTCCAATCCGTGACCTCAACTGGTTCTTCAGTAAAGTAGAGTGTGTCGTCAATGTGAATTTCGTCGGCAGGAATGACCACTGTCTCTTGAGTTGGACTCTTTTTCAAATTTGATACATGGAATGTATCATGAACGCCGTTTAGTTCAGCAGGTAAATCCAACTTGTATGTTACGAGACCAATCCGTTCCAGGATTCTAAATGGACCAATGTATCTGGGGTTCAACTTCCCACGCTTCCCAAAGCGTGCCACACCCTTCCAGGGTGAAACCTTCAACAATACCATACCCCCCACCTCAAATTCCAGAGGTTTTCTTCTCCGGTCCGCATAACACTTTTGTCGATCACGAGCCGCTTTAATGCACTCTCGGATCTGTATAATCTTGTTAGTCGTTTCCTGGACTAATTCCGGGCCAACAAGCCGTCTATCACCCGCGTCTGCCCAGCATGGCGGTGATCGACACTTGTGTCCATAAAGAGCTTCGAACGGTGCGGCTTGAATGCTTGCATGATAACTGTTGTTGTATGAAAATTCGACCAATGGTAGGTGAGTGTCCCAAATTCCACCTAAATCCATTACGCAAGCTCACAACAGGTCTTCCAACGTCTGAATCGTTCGTTCGCTCTGTCCGTCTGTCTGCGGGTGAAAGGCAGTACTCAGATTCAACTGAGAACAAAAAGCTTCTTGAAAGGATTGCCAAATCCTTGACACGAATCTTCCATCTCTATCAGAGATAATTGAGAGAGGCATTCCATGACGTGTAACAATCTCTCTCAGGTATAGCTCAGCTAACTTGCTCGTGTTGTCTTTCTCTTTAATTGCCAGAAAGTGTGCAGATTTCGTTAAACGATCTACAATCACCCAAATTGTATCATGGCCCTTGGGCATCCTTGGTAATTTCGTTATAAAGTCAATTGAAATCTGTTCCCACTTCCACTTGGGTCTTTCAGGTTGTTGCAGGAGGCCTGAAGGTTTCTGGTGCTCGACCTTTACTTTGGCGCAAGTCAAACATTTGCCAACATATATCGCAACGTCGCCTTTCATCCTTGGCCACCAATAGAAATCCTTTAGATCTTGGTACATTTTATCCGATCCTGGATGGATCAAGTACCGCGACTTGTGAGCCTCATAAAAAATAACGTCTCTCAGACCACCAAGGAAAGGAACCCAAATTCTTCCCAAGAAACATAACGTTCCATCCTCCTTTGGTACCAATTGCTTCTCCACCCCAAGGAGATATTAATTCACAAGGTTTTCCCTTTTGAGAGCTTCTCTCTGTGCAGCACGAATGCGCAACGTGAGGTCTGTCTGCACAATCATTTCCAAAGCCCTAACCCTTATGGGCTTAATCCTTTCTTTCCGACTTAAGGCATCGGCGACTACATTTGCCTTCCCTGGGTGATACTTGATCTCGCAATCATAGTCGTTCAACAATTCAACCCAGCGTCTTTGTCTTATATTAAGCTCTTTTTGATCAAAGATATGCTGCAGGCTCTTGTGATCAGTGAAGATTGTGCATCGCGTGCCGTACAAGTAATGTCGCCAGATCTTTAATGCAAACACCACTGCACCTAACTCCAAGTCATGCGTGGTGTAGTTTTTCTCGTGAACCTTCAGCTGGCGCGAAGCATAGCCTATAACTTTTTGTCGCTGCATCAACACGCAGCCCAAACCTTGACGTGAGGCGTCGCAATAAACCACGAAGTCGTCAGTGCCTTTGGGTACAGATAAAATCGGTGCGTCGCAAAGTTTGTTCTTAAAAATTGAAATGCTTCTTCTTGCTTGTCTCCCCAATCAAACTTCTTATTTTTCTGCGTGAGGGAAGTCAGAGGTTGAGCGATTTTCGAGAAATCCTCAATAAACCTGCGATAATAACCTGCCAAACCTAGAAAATGTCGAATCTCGGTTGGCGTCTTCGGGGTCTCCCAATTCTTGATTGCTTCAATCTTTATAGGATCCACATGTATTCCATTTCCATTAACTACATGACCAAGAAACTGAACTTCCCGTAACCAAAATTCGCACTTCGAGAACTTCGCGTACAACTTCTCTTTCTTGAGCAGTTCTAAGATAGCTCTTAGGTGTTGCTCATGTTCTTCCTTCGTCTTCGAGTAAATCAAAATATCGTCAATGAACACGATCACAAACTTATCAAGATATGGTTTACAAACTCTGTTCATTAGATCCATGAATACAGCTGGCGCATTTGTCAGACCAAACGGCATAACCAGGAACTCGTAATGTCCATATCGAGTTCTGAAGGCAGTCTTTGAAATGCTCTCCTCTTGAATCCTCAACTGGTGATAACCCGATCGAAGGTCGATCCTTGAGTAAAAACTCGAACCTTGTAATTGGTCGAACAGGTCATCGATTCTCGGCAAAGGATATCTATTCTTGATAGTCAACTTTTTAAGCTCCCTGTAGTCGATACACATGCGAAAACTACCATCTTTCTTCTTAACGAACAGAATTGGAGCTCCCCAAGGCGAGAAGCTTGGTCTGATAAATACCTTGTCTAACAACTCCTGAAGTTGTGTCGGCAACTCCTGTATTTCCGAAGGCGCAAGTCGATAGGGTGCCTTAGCTACAGGAGTGGCGCCTGGAACTAAGTCAATGTGAAACTCGACTTGTCTTTATGGCGGCAATCCTGGCAAGTCTTCTGGAAAGACTTCGTGATACTCCTTGACGACTGGAATATCTTCTAGTCTCGGCTCAGCGGATTCCTTATCCACGATGTGTGCCAAGAAGGCAACACATCCCTTCTTCAAACATTTCCTAGCTTTCAAACAGCTAATGATCCTCAGGGGCGTATCGCGCTTCTCTCCATGTACCACAATCGTTTCTCCATCCGCCATTGGAATGCGAATGGTCTTCTCATGACATACAATATCAGCTCTGTTGCTTGACAACCAATCCATCCCTACTACCACGTCGAAGCTTCCCAATTCGACTGGCAGTAGATCCAGCGTAAACTCGTGTTCTCCCAGCTCTATAACGCATCCTCTGATAACTTCATTCGTTTCAACTAGCTTTCCATTAGCTAGTTCAATTGAGTACGGAATGTCTAATTTACTAGCAGTTAACCCAAGCATTTTCTTAAATTCTAGCGATACAAAGTTATAGTCGGCACCAGTATCTAATAGGACAGATGCAAAGCGTTGATTAATAAGGAACGTACCAGTAACTACATTGGGATCCTGGCGTGCTTCCCTTGCACCTATGTTGAAGACCCTGCCTTGCGCTTGATTGAGTTTCGGGCATTCCCGCTTAAAGTGCCCCATGTCTCCACAGTTGAAACACCCTGGTCCTCGACCATTCCCATTACCACCATGAGCATTGTTTGCTCCATGGTTGCCAGCTTGGTTCCCAACATTCCCACGATTACCATTGCCTCCATTATTTACATGCAGCCGGTTTCCGTATCCATTACCACCACGGTTGTTGTTACCAAAACCCCTGTGGCCACCACGGCCAGTACCAACCCAGCACGTTTCTTTTGAGTGCCCAGCTCTTCCACAAGATTCACATTTTCCAGTTTGGCATCCTCCCTCGTGATGCAACTGACACGCGTTACACTTGGGCAAAGTGCCCATATATCCTCTTCCTTTGCTTTCGGCACCAGTTTTGGCCCTGGCGGGTGCGTTTCCCTCTTCTCTCTTGCTGACACTGTTGGTACCCTTTTTGAAGTTTGAGAACTTCCTCTTGTTCTCACTCGATGATTCAACATGTGTCTCCTTTTTCTTCGGTTCAGAAATCGAAAACTTGTTCAACCGGATGGCTTCCTCTGTAAGTGCCACGCTGAGATCAATGGCTTCAGTAATTGTTGGAGGCTTAGACGTTGTTACCATACTCATGATTTGGGGTGGCAATCCCCAGATGAAATGCTCAATGTGTTTAAATTCAGGATCAACCATATATGGCACAACGCGTGACAAGTCGTGGAGTCTTTGGACATATTCAGCAATTTTTGGCCCGTCCATTTTGAGATTCCAAAATTCAGTTTCCAGCTTCTGTATTTCGGCCCGTGAACAGTATTTCTTCCTCATGAGCTCCTTCAGTTCAGCCCATGTCAGTGCATACGCCGCCGCCTCTCCTAGGGTTTGGACTTGTAGGTTCCACCAGGATAAAGCACCATCAAGAAAGAGTCCTGAGACGTAAGTAACTTGGTTTTCAGGAGCACACTTGCTCATCCTTATTACCGAGTCCGTCTTTTCCGTCCATCTGACGAAAGCAACAGCACCCCAGTGCCGTCGTAATTTAAGGGCTTACAATCCAGAAATTGTTTGTAGGTACAACCTGTACATGCAATATCATTAACATAAAGCATTAGCGGATGTATAAGATGTATCCAAATGTAACGTAATGTGTCTCAATCGACTTAGACATTACCATTGGGTGGGTTGTTGTTTCTTGAGGAACCTCCGCTGGTCTCGGCGCGTGAGGCCTGATACTGTGCTATTGCTGAGGTAATTCGCTCCTGTAATTCTGCCTCAGTAGTGGGCAAATGCATGTCTCGTCGTGGAGACATCTTCTAAAAGAAGATCATATCGGTCAGGTCATAATAAGTATAGTAAGTAAGTAATATGCGTATGTAATAACATTCATTAACACAATAACACATAACATCCCATGTCATAACACAAAACCAATAATCCAACAACGCATGTAATGAGAAAGCTACGATTGAGCTATCATATAACAAGACCACAAATACAGTTTACAAGTTTTACAAATGTATCGTATATCAAAAGAGACTGAGGGTCACATCACCCTTGTCTGAATCATCCAATCTACAACAACCAAAAGTCAAAAAGTCATAAGTCATCATGTGGTCTTCAAAATGCTACGCAATCAGGCTCAATCGCTGTACTCTCATCAAAAGCATGACATCTGCAGGAGACCTAATACCCCTAAGCTGATGGTGGGGGAGGAGGAGGTGGAGGAATGAAAATCAATCTGCGCAAATGCGCCAAATCCTCCTCGAGAGCATGGACAACACGCAGCAGGTAAGCAATCTGCTGGTCCGTAGTGAGGAAACGGACATCAGAATCAGGGTGTGGTAGGAGAGGAGCTGGTGGTGTCGCAAACGGGGACTGGCAATGACAAGGGGGAGGACGCGGGGTCCTCTCCAGCTCCTGGACTCGTCGGCTCAACGCATCCTGCTGTAACTGCAAGGATAAAAGTATATCATCCGTCGTATACCCAACATGAAAAGGATGGTATGGATCTGACAAAGGCATGACGTTGGGCGAAGACCTCATAAATGGCTCGCCCGTAGGTGCAGAGGAAAAAGCAGTGTGTGCAGCAGGTGCAAAAGGGGGTATAAATGGAAAGGCTGCTGTCATAGGTGGTATGTGATCATGCTGCTGAGTAGATGGTCCTTCCCCTGGACGGGGAGGGGGTATGTCCTGAAGAAAAGTGACGGGTAAGTCCATGCAGTGGACGTCTGACACGTGAGGGTGATGCTGTGGGATATCAGCGGGTGCAAAAACAGGTGCAGCTGGTAGAACAAATGGAGGATAGTCATCATCATCCTCAATCCACCCGTTACGGGTTTCGGCATATCTAGGGTCCACGTGTGTGGCAAATGGGGCACGGTCATCAAACACACAGGGACCGGGTCGGGTAAGTGTGGTGCAATGACTAGAACATCAACAACTGGTGGAGCAACGACTGGAGTATCAACAACGGGTGGTGCAACGACTGGAGCATCAACAACGGGTGGTGCAACGACCGGTACAAACTTAACCTCAGGATCTGGGTCAAAGTCATGGGGAACAATGGGTGCAGCAGACATCGCCATGTCTGAATAAGTGTCGGTGGAGTAGTGATGCACGCCCTGGGCGTGAAGAGTGGCGGATGATACAGACTCAAGCGAGTCGGGACCAGACGGATCGGGTAAGGCCTCCACAACAGGAGCCTCGACGGGTGGTAAAACAATGGCATCAACAGCTGGAACCTCAACCACAGGAACAACAGGGTCATCAACCGGAATATCAGCAAGTGGAATATCGTCATCCATCGGGGCCCTGCCATCCTGGTCACCCTCCGGGGGACCCTCGATGAATAGATCGATGTCGTCATCAGATAATGCGTCAAGTGGCAGATCCTCAATAGGAACTGCAGCGAGAGGAAGAGGAGCGGGGATCTGGACAAGAGGTAGATCCCCGTCGAGAAGACCATCAGCTAAATGCATATCATCTCCAAAGTCCGGTAGGGCAAAGGGCTGAAAATCATCCTCGTCAGTACTCGTGGTGTCTGATGTATAAACCTCAGGGTCCGTGGCTATCTCATCATCCGAGGTAATAGCCATAGGGACTATCGTGTCGGACACTCCGCTATCAGAAGAAGATGCCATGGTGTCTGTAACACAACCACAACATATGCACATATATCAGATAAGCATGTAAGCAAATAGCAATGTAATCATGTATGCATCCTAGTCTTCCCAGACTATCCCACCTAGTCTCTCAGACTAACTCCCTGGTCTCTAAGACCAAACCTCCCAGTCTCTAAGACTAACTCCCTGGTCTCTAAGACCAAACCTCCCAGTCTCTAAGACTAACTCCCTGGTCTCTAAGACCAAACCTTCCCAGTCTCTAAGACTAAATTTTTCCCCAGTCTCTAAGACTGGCCTCCCTCAGTCTCTAAAAATGAATTATCCCCAGCCTCTAAGGCTGTACTCCCTCAGTCTCTAAGACTGAACTCCCTCAGTCTCTAAGACTGAATTATATACATAGCCTTTTTGAAATGTGTACTTGTGCCTTTTGTTTGTAAAAATGTTTGTTCCTTGGATCTGGACATTTTGTGTATGCAATGTAAGAATGTTTGAAAACGTTTTCGTGAGAGCCCTAGTGATCATAGTCTAGACTCGAGAAAGAATCCTAGTTCGCTATGATCGAGGCTCTGATACCAAGCTGTCACACCCTGACTTTTGCGGAAGCGTGGTTATTTGGTGTGACTTCTTAAGTTACAATCATAACAATGCTATATGATAAAAATACGAGATGTTCATCCATTAAAAGATTTTAGAAAATGCCACAACAACATTGTCTAAAAACATCAACCCCAAAATAAGTTACAAACCATGACTTGTTTAAAACGAGTTTATAAGACTCAACAAAAGACTTTTAATAATACGAGGTTTAGAGACATGTAACCCGTCCAGGAAGAGGTTACACCTCCCAACCCTACAACCCTGGATGACATCTTTATTTAGTACACAGCTTGACTAACACGCATCACTTGCCAGATCCGATTAATTCCCTAAAATACATGTAGTTTGAAAAATCAACAAACGTTGAGCGAGTTCATGTGTATGTGAGTATGTATAAACCTTTGTAAACAATGTATGTATGAATGTCCCGGTATGATTGCAAACAAGGAAAAGATCACCAATGGTTTGCAAGGCCACTGATATGTGTGACGGTGTAGGAAGACTCAAACCTAGCAAAGTTGTACCGGGCTCCTGGCTGGAAGACATAGTTCACCTCTATGGGCCGCCGCGGCCTCATGGGTGTGGGCTCGCTACACCCAAATAGATCTATCACTCATGCCCCTCGGTCCTGATACGAGGATTAATGGTCCCAAGTATCCGCCTATCCTATCACATGATCTATGGTTCTTTCCTAGGCTAATCATACCAATAGTATTGTAAGTATCCCTTTGTAAAATGTATTTCACCCCCGAAGTAAGTAAACAAAACAGTTTAAGGAAAAGGGGGACATGAACTCACTGTAGTGCGTCTTGTACCGTATCTCAAACTCTGTCAGCTACACGACAACCTACAACGTACTAATGTCTATTAGACGAACTAGCCGTGCCTTGGCTTAGAGTTTAATGTTTTTGAGTTGCATTTCTTATGTTATTCCAAGTTATAATTATTTGTCAAAATAATTAATATTTCAACTTAATTTATATGTAGTGTTGGAATAATTGTTCATTCAATATTTTTGTATCAATACTTCTAGAGTATTTACTCCGTATTTCTTTCCCAAGCATGGGGGTATTTATACATGTATAGTAGTATTTGAAATAATATATTTTTAAGTCCCACTTAGAAAATATGTATAACTTATTTGTCAAAAATAATGTATTCCAAAATACATATATCTTTCCCAAAAATAATATATTTTCAATTCTTGTATCAAAACAATATTTAACAAAAATATATTTGCAAAAGTATGTTCCGGAATATTTCATAAGTTACATTTTAGCGTTTGGTTCCACAATAACAAGTGTGTAACTTAATTATTTATTCCTTGCAATTCTTGGTATTATTTTGGAATTGTAATTTCATGGACTTTTTTTAAGATATATTATCTTACCCTAAAATAATATAGCTACTCCACAAATCAAACAAATGTCCACACAAGTGTCTTAATACGAAATATATATTCTACATATATATCAAACCATTTTCGTGTATAAAACCAACCTCCGATACTTTGTATTTTTGTCACAAAAATTATGGCGAGGTTTATGTTTGAAAAACATAGTTTAAAATATACTTGTAAACACTTGTCTAGAAAATATTTTCTAAGTGTTTCTATTTTTAGAAAATTTCGCCATAGTTTCCCCTAAAAACGGAGGTGTCCATGCTAAATAGCATATCATTTTCTTTTCAAAATTCATTCAATCAATCAACCAACAATAAATTACTAAACAATATTACACTTACCAAGTGCAAAACGTTATATTTTACATAATGACATGAACTTGGTTTTTCACAAAAACGCGTAGTAACTTGGTGAAGTGTTTAGTGGGTTTAGTTACCCTCCAAAGTGTGTTTACTTTTGTTAAAATCTCATTCTCGGGATTTCTAGATGTTCAAGCTTGAAAATGGAGTAATGGTGGTGACAAGGTGGTGGTGGTGGTGGTGGCGGTTGTAGAGTGAGCCAAGAGGGAGAGAGAGGAGTTGAGGGAGTGGTGTGATCTTGAGTGAAGTGAGAGAATGAAAGATATAGAATGATCTTGCAAGGATATGCACCATACTTATATGGATTTTATCTTATATTTTGTTCAACTACTCAAGCAAGCTATCAAATAAAATAATCAACAATCTTGAGTGGGGTGTGGGTCCTCTTGTGACCGTAAATGGGTATGGGGGGCTTAATTGTAAGTTTTTGATGGTAAGTTGTTAAATGGTTATGAGGTTAAGTGTAACTCTAGTGTTATACGTGTATGATATGTTATATAATGTGTTGGGGTTTTCGGGGGCCATAACTAGTTCAAAAATAATAAAACAATGTTTCTGACAAAAATTTGGTGTCCGGGGTAATGTCCGGTTGTTCGGTTAGATACCGGTTATTTAAAGTGCTAAGATGTTCCGTATAGTGTCCTTTATGTATCTTTTTGTAACACTTTTAATTCCCAACACTTAGGAAAGCATTCAGGACCATTTAGTCAGTTTTCTGCATAATACTAGTATGTTAAAATGCTGATTTTTTGCTGAAAATGCAGAATTCTGCACTTAAAGTGAGTTTTAGGCACTTTCCGGCACTCAAACTATCACCTAGTGACGCAGTTTTATGGTCCTCACTTCCCTACACACCATACTAGTGTAGTACCTTGTCCCTGGCCCATAATGGGTCTCAAAACACTGTCTGTCTATGTACTGGCACTGTCAGTATATTTCTGAGTTATCCACTAACTGTGCTAACTGTGCTTTGTGCATCAAGTATGTCACTAAAGTTTGTCTGTGATAATGATGTGACATTATGTAATATGTGATGCACATGTATGTATGATGCAGTAATCAGAAAGCAATTAAGTAATTCAGCACAATCATTAAGCACTTAATTAATTGTACGGATACCTGGTTTAATGAGGGTTGTCACACCTTCATATCTATCAGATTTCATTTGAGTTTTACCATACTTTCATTGTTTTTATCAAACATATTGTTTTAGTTCCCCCTAAATCTATTGTCATTTTTCTTTCTTTTTTTTTAAAGAAGAACAAGAAGAAAATATCATTCAAGCACAAACAAAAAGACCAAACAACTCCTCCTCCATCACGTTGCACATGCACTTCACATATAACCAGAGACCGGTTATTCGACCAGTGTGATTTGTTGATGGGACTAGGGTAGGATCACTTATGTTTTCTTGAAGTGCCAGCTCAGCCCTTGGATACCAGCTTCTCACTCCTCCGAAGTCCAACTGACTGGTAATCACCTTGGTTAAAAAACGAGTTTAGATCAGAAAAGGTTGACGGTCGTGAATGTTTGCTTCTAGGTCTCTCATGAGAAACTTAGAAAAGTTGTAAGGTTTTTCCTGTACAACAGCATGAATCACCTCCGTCATCCTATGGGACAGCTCATTAAAGTGTCCAATCTTCTTAGAGAAGCAGACACTTAGCCGTGTCACCAAAAACTGGAAAGGTGGTATAAAACCAGATTTGCTAACCTGCCTTGACAAGTTGTATGTATGATAGCCCATTTCTGTCAAGGTCTGTTGCACATCTGCCTTATCCAGGAAGGTGTTTTCTTGATCATTACCCAGTCGGAGGACATTTCTGATTGTTTCCTCCTTCAGGGTAATTTTGACCCCCATAACTTCACTCTCTATCCACATGGAAGTGCCACAGAAAATGATTTCAGAGTTCCACCAGAACTCTTGAAGAAGTTTTGGATAGATGGTGACATGTGTAGATACAGCGAAACCCAAGGGACTTCACATGATCATATTATACACATACCTGCAGTCCTCCCATGCAGGTCCTTCCAAGTTAGACCTAAGTCTAAGATTATGATGTCTATGAAGCGGGAGAGGGAATTGTGTTACTTTCATCATTTTTGGGCGACCCATTGTAAAGTAAGAAGTTTCTGTTGAAGAGCTTTTGAAGAGAAGATTTGTTTGATGAAGAAAAACTTTTTCAGGTTGTTAATATTTGTAGGTGAAAGTGATGGATGCGCCATAAATGTTATTAACAGCCAAAGTTCCAAAGAATTTCATTTCCATTTCAATCTCTTCAATTAAGACGATATCTGTTGCAGTATATGACAGTCTACTACGCCCCTATGTGAGAGTAAGCATTGAATAGCTAGGCAACTACTTTCATAGCTCCTAATCATTTTAGTGCCTACGTGTCTCTTAAACTTCTTATGAAAAAATGACGTTGCATGCATTGGTAGTATAAGAAAAAAATTCAACAATTTGCAAAAATTTTCTAGTGACGGTTGATTTTGTCTGCTATATTGAATTTTATCTTAATGCATGTTACTTTTCCCCCTTTTTGTTTTTTTTAATATAAAAGAAAAAAAATACAAAAACAGGCTATGCACAGATATGAGTTTATACAATATGTGGGATATGCACGAAGGTGGAAGTTTATAATGATTACAAATCATTCTAATGTTTCAACAAGGTTTCTGATTTTATATCAGAATTTCTTCTGGTGATTTTACCAGATTTTCTGATATTTCTTCAGATTTTCTGATAAATCATCATTTACTGATGATTCATCAGATTATCTGATGTTCCATCAGACTGATGGATTTCTTTGTCAGAAACCAGTTGAATTGTTCTTTGATTATCTGAATTTTGATGTTCATCAATTTGGTTTTCAATTTGTGTCCTTGTGTTTTCTGAAAAATTTTCATCATTTAAATTAACCATGCCAAGTTTGCTGACCAAAAAATTGTGTCTCTTTTCATCAAGAGGTTTTGTAAAGATATCAGCAATTTGGTTTTCAGTTGGAACAAAATACATTTCTATGTTACCTTTATCCACATGATCTTTTATGAAGTGACATCTGACATCTATGTGTTTGGTTCTTGAGTGGTGAACTGGATTTCCTGTTATTGCAATAGAACTCTTTGAATCACATAGAATTGGTATTTTTGTCAGATTTACTCCATAATATTTCAGTTGAGTTTGCATCCACAGCACTTGTGAACAACAACTTGCTGCTGCTACATATCCTGATTCTGCTGTTGATGTGGCAACACAGTTTTGTTTCTTGCTTGCCCAACATACCAATTTTTCTCCCAAGAGTTGACAAGCACCATATGTGCTTTTTCTGTCAATTTTGCATCCTGCATAATCTGCATCTGTGTATGCAATTAATTCAAGGTTTGTATCCTTAGGATACCAGAGACCAAGTTCTGATGTGCCTTTTAGATATTTGAAAACCCTTTTTACATCTTTTAGATGGGATTCTTTAGGATCACATTGATATCTGGCCAGCAAGCATGTTGCAAACATAATATCTGGTCTGCTTGTAGTTAAATATAGCAATGATCCTATCATCCCCTATAGGTTTTAATATCTACACTTATTCCATCTTTATCAGAATCCAACTTGTTCCTTCTTGCCATGGGAGTTTTTGAAACAGAGCAGTTTTCAAGTGAGTATTTTTGTTGAATTGTTTTCACATATTTTGACTGACTCAAAAATATTCCATCAATTCTTTGTTTTACTTGTAAACCTAAGAAAAAGGTTAACTCACCCATCATACTCATTTCAAAGTGGCTGGTCATTAACTTTTGAAACTTTTTACTGTATTTTACATTTGTTGATCCAAATATAATGTCATCAACATATATCTAGACCAACAAAGTATGACCTTTGTGTGTTTGAGGAAAAGTGTTGTGTCAATAGTACCTTTAGTAAACCCAGAATTGAGTAAGAAGTTTGTTAGTGTTTCATACCAGGCTCTAGGAGCTTGCTTCAAACCATACAAGGCTTTGTTTAATCTGTAAACACGATTTTGAAATTTTGGATCAACAAAGCCTTCAGGTTGCTGCACACAAACTTCTTCCTCAATTTTACCATTCAGGAAAGCTGATTTTACCATTCTTACAGCTTCTAATCTAGCTACTGGTGCAAAAGTTTCATCATAATCAATTCCTTCTTGTTAACAATAACCTTTGACCACTAACCTTGCTTTGTTCCTGGTGATTATGCCGTTTTCATCATATTTATTCTTGTATACCCATTTTGAGCCTATGACAGATTTGTCATTTGGTTTGGGTACCAGATCCCACACCTTGCTCCTTTCAAACTGATCAAGCTCTTCTTGCATAGCTTGAATCCAGTCTGAGTCATTTAGAGCTTCTTTGACAGATTTGGGTTCTATCTTGCTCAAGAACCCAGCAAATGCACACTCATGTGCAGTTGCAGATCTTGTTCTCATACCATCTGCTGAATTGCCAATGATGTCAGAATAAACATGTCCTTTGATCCATCTTAACTTGTTGTGAAAAGTTGTTGGCTCTGATGGATTTGAAGTTCCCCCCTGAACAGGTGCCTCAGTTGTATGTAAAGTATCAGAATTCTGAGTTTCTGATGTACTACATACTTGTTCTGCAGGGTTAGTATATGAAGCATCTATTGATTTGTTTTTGAAAGAATTATCATGTTCTAAGAAATCTTCAGTTATCATTTCAAAGAGATGTTCATAATTTTCTTGTCTATCAGAAAAATTTATTTCTTTCATGTATTCATCAGAAACCTCTGTTTCTGATGAGTCATCAAATGAAACATACAAACTTTCTCTGATTGTCCTAGTGTTTAGAATAAAAATTCTATAAGCTTTTGAGGACAAAGAGTAACCAAGAAAAATTCTTTTTTCTGCTTTTCTGTCAAATTTTTCAAGGCTTTCAAAATCATTGAAAACAAAAATCTACAACCAAATGTATGCAAAAATTTTACACTTAGAATCCTTCCATTGATAATGTTGTAAGGTGTTTTGTTGTGCCTTTTCTTGATTATGGTTCTGTTTTGGGTAAAACACGCATTTGCTATAGCTTCTGCCAAAAAATGAGTGGGCATTTTAGCATAAGCAAGCATTGTTCTGGCAGCTTCTACCAAGGTCCTATTTTTTCTTTCAACTACCCCATTCTGTTGAGGTGTTCTGAGAGCAGAAAAATCATGAGAGATTCCTTTACTTACAAGAAAGCTCTCAATTTTTGAATTCTTAAACTCTGTTCCATTGTCTGATCTGATCCTTCTAACTGATAATTTTAACAGATTTTCAATTTTCTTGATAAAATTAATGATCAGATCAGGAGTTTGACTTTTCTTTCTCAAAAATTCTACCCATGTGTACCTGGAAAAGTCATCTACTATTACTAGTATGTACTTCTTTCCAGAAAAAACTTTCTGTACTTATGGGTCCACACAAATCCATATGTAAAAGTTCCAAATTTTGTGAAATAGAAGATTCAGAACTTGATTTATGTGAGCTTCTTTTGGATTTTCCCATCTCACATGCTTCACAAATTTTATCCTACTTTGAGGATATCAAAGGTAATCCTTTTACCAGTCCTTTGCTTGCTAGTTTGCTTAGGTTTTTGAAATTTAAGTGTGCTAACCTTTTTTGCCACAACCAACTACTACCCTTGTTGATTTTTGAGAATAAACATAATTTTGCATGTTCATTTTCTTCTTTGAATTCAAAATAGTAAATTGATTTTCTTATCCTTTTTCCACTTAAATAAATCTTATTATCATCCATACCTATTAACAAGCACTTTTCTGGTAAAAAGGTTACGTGAAAACCTTTATCACAGAATTGACCACAACTCAGCAGATTATACTTTAAGGTGCTGTTTGTTTTTTCAGATGTAAAATGTCTGTAGTCTGCGGACCACATCTGCAGGCATCTGCAAGAGAAGATGTGGCCCAAATGTCTGCAGTCTGCAAGGAGAAGAGGGTTTGTTTTTTTTCTTCAAAAACAACTTCACACACACACAACACACACACACAAGAGTTCTGCTCTCTCTCTCTCTCTCTACAACCACCACCACCTTCACCACCACCATAACAATCATCCGCCACCACTCCTCCGCCGTCCACCTGCCACCACCACAACCAAGAAGCCACCGCAAACCCTAGCCCCCTGTCTCCTGCCGCGAAACCACCACCACCGCCTTCTTCGTTCCACCACCGCCAAGAACATCAGATCAAACCACCGCCGTCATCGTTCGATTTGGGGGTTTTGTTTGAAGATGAAGAACATCAAATCCACCACCGCCGATCTCTCTCTTCTTTCCCTCTCTCTCTCCTGCCGCTCCCTCTCTCTATTCTTTCCCTCTCTCTCCTGCCGATTTGGGGGTTTTGTTCGATGTGGGGGTGGAGGTGGTGGTGGAGATGTGGCGGTGGAGATGTGGTGGAGATGCAGAGAGTGGCGGAGGAGGTGGTGGCAGGCGGAGGAGGTGGTGGCAGGTGAAGATGTTTTGTGAAGATGTGTGAAGCAAATGTTCTAAGCTTTTTTTTTAAGAAGAAAGAAGCTATTTGTAGATCTTTAAAAAAAAAACACTCTTCAACATCTTATGTCTGCCCGCCTGCAGACATAAGCAACTTTAAGATGTTTGAAGCAAAAACAAACAGAACCTAAGCCTTCAACATAGGCTACTTTCTCTATGGTCACACATCCATACCTTATGCATCCATATCCCATGATCCTCCCTTTTACTCCATTTCCAAAATTTACCATTCTACCCAGCTTTGGAACAAAGTTGCTGAGTAGGCTCCTGTCCCCAGTTATGTGCTTGGAGCTTCCTGAATCGCAGTACCAGATCTGCTGCCCATGATGGTTCTGAAATGAAAAAATTAGAGGGTTTTTGGTACCCAGGCTTGCTTGGGTACTCTTTCTGATGAGATTTTTAACAAATTATTTTCTCTTATTGGCCCTTCATCAGAAATTATGTTATATGCTGAGCCAAAAACATATTTTACATTTTTCTTTTGGAGATGGTGTTGAACAAGCTTCAGTATGTCAACACACATACAAGATTTATCAGAATTTTCTGATATTTTTTCTTGTGATGGAATGAGTGGATAATTTTGAGAAGATGAGTGAACTGCTTCTGGAGTTTTTAAAGATTCTTGATTGCACTCACTTTCTTTTGGTTTGAAGTTGGGTTTTTCAAAAGAGTATTCAGAACAGGTTGATTTGCAAGATTTAGAGTCAGATTCTGATGAAAATTTATCAGAAATCTGATGGGTTGCTTTTACAAAGACAGTGGGTTTATTTCCTCTTGTTTTTAAATATCCTAAACCCTCTCCTTTGTTCTTTAGTGTGGACTAAATGAAATTTATGAATTATTTGGCTTGTTGAAAACCTTTTACATTAATTTCTTTATCATTGATTTTCTTGTAAAGATCTTTTCTTTCTCTTTCATAGAACTTAATTTTAGCTCTTTGATCTAAACTTTCTTCAATAAGTAATTGGTTTTCAAGAATGATTTTTTCATGGTCCTTTGCAACTCATCAGATTTTTTAATATATGATTGATGTTTGTCTTGCAGATTTAGAAAATCTGACATGAGCTTGTTTAGCTTGTGTTCAAGATCAAGATTATCTAAATTTACCGTTTGTTCTGAAGTTTCTTGTAGGCCTTCAGAAAGTGACATGAGGCAGAAATTTGCCATTTCTTCTTCTTCATCATCAGAAGAGTCATCAGATAGCCATGTATCTGTTCCTGCAATTAAGCTGACTTGTTGCTGCTTCTTTGCTTCTTCTAGCTTTTTCTCATAATAAGCAACATCCTTGAGCTTCTTTGTCTTGCATTCTGATGCATAATGACCTCTTTGTTTGCACTTGTAACACACAACTTCAGCCTTCCCTTTATCCTTAGATCTAACTTCCTCTTTAGATCTTCCATCCATCCTCCCTCTGTCACTTCTCTGGTATCTCTGGCTTCCTCCCCTTAACCTCTGCTCAAATGTTTTGGTGAGCAGTGCTATTGCTTCAGCAAAAGCTGAAAAATCTGATGATGTATCAGAAATTTCAAGATTTTGGCTGTTTGATGGTTGTGGATCATTGGTAGGTAGTGCTCTTTGTGAGTTTGAGATGAGAGCTAAAGATCCCCCTCTTTGAATGGTTTCTTCAAATATTTCTTCCGCTCTAGGGATCAAGATGCTGTATAAGTCATGAAGACTCATATTTCCTAGTTCTAAGGTTGAGGACAAAGTCATGGTTAGACTTCTCCATTCTCTAGGTAAAGCATCTAGAAATTTTATGTTTCTTTCAACATTTGATTTTGTTATACCAAATTTCTTTAGCTCATTCAAAAGTTTTGTAAATCTTTGATATGTATCATTTAATATTTCATTGGGTAAACTTTTGAACCTCTCATATAAGGAAACATTGTTTGTTCTCTTGTTTCTTCTCATCCTTTCTCCTCCTTCACAAAGATTTTCCAACTGATCCCATATTTCTTTAGCTGATGCACATGCATCAACTTGTGAAAATATGTCATTGGGGATGGCCATTATTAAAAGTGACTTTGCCCTTTCATACCCAGCCACCTTTTCCTTGTCTTCCGCGCTCCAGTTTATTTCACTTTTGGGAGCTCGGGAGGCAGGGATTAAAGGTGATTTGTCAATTGCTCGAATAGCTGGTATTTAAGTCATTGGTATATGGGGACCGCTTTCAATGGAATGAAACAGAGCTCGGTCATGACCATTAAGGAAGTTGACCATCCTGATTTTCCATTGGGGGTATTCCTCTCTGACCAGAGTCGGAGGTTTAGACATAGAACCAATGTTAAAAGCATTATTCCAGGATTGAAAGCTGACCATATTTAGAGAAAAGAAGATGAGCGATTGATTGTTTGAAAATAGTTTATTCAATTTGCTCAGATACCAATTGTTGGTCCCAGTTTGGACTTAAAAACTTCTTTTCACGTAATATGGCAAGTGATTTCAGTAGATGTGATAAAGATGTGCGGAAATGGAAATCGGACTTTCAAGACACAAGACCTACAAGAATTATCAAGTTTATATCACTTTGAAACAAAATAGTTTACAAGGTGATTGTAAGATTATTATCTAATACAAATGAATCTTGAATTCTGTGGGTGAGAGGGCAATGGAGTTTTTGTAGTATGTATGAATGCTAAGCTCAACTCATTGTCTTCCTGCTTGGCGAGCCTTCTATTTATAGAAGGCTGGGTGCATGAATAAAACAATTGTTTATTCATGCAATAATTCCTGCAAAAAGTAGTCATTTGACATATTTATTGAATCCAACAGTCAAGTTGCCTTTGTAATCATGATATCCAATAATGTCAAGTTGCTTCGGTTATTGTGGCAGGATAGAGCTGATTTTTAGACAAGTGGGGTATTCATCAGAATTTTTGATAAACCACTTCATTAGAAATTCTGGTGAACAAATCATCAGAAAAATCTGATGATCAGAATCTTCAGAAACTGATGATATTTCATCGGAAATATCATCAGATCCATCAGAAATGACCTTCTCTGATAATCTTCTTCAGCTCTTGATCAACTGTGATTCTTTGAAGTAGATGCTGTTCATTCAGTTGTCATATCCGATCTTCTTCTTCTTGTTGTGATCTTCAGGACTGTTATCTTCTTCAGAGATCCAATTGAATATGATTTCTCTTCAATACTTACAAATAAAGTTTCCTAACATAACCCCCCCTCCCCCCCCCCCCCCAAAAAAAAAAAAACCTAAACACCCCCCCACCCCCCCCCCCCCAACCAAGCTAAAATGCTAAAAACAAAACCCCCCAAAAAAACCTAAAAAACACACAAAATTTTTTTTACTTACTATTTTTACATTAAAATCGCTACTTTTAGTAGCCAAAAATTTTTTTGGTAACGAAAAATAGCGATCTTTTTATAAAAAATAGTAAAAAAGAAAATTTGTGTGTTTTTTAGCTATTTTTTGTTGTGTTCATATTGGTTCTCACGATTCTCATAATAGAAGATGGTTTCTAACAATTCAGATGTGCTAATTTCCACTTCAAAAGCAAATCAAACAATTCAGATGTGCTCATTTCCACTTCTGGGTGGAGCGCAGCCTTCAGCAACACCGGATGAGTGGACCCTACTGAAGCCCTTAATTCAACAAGCAATTTTAAAATTATAAAAAATAGACATAAAGTCGCGTTTAATGTAATGTATTCTCACGATATGTCATCAATCACTTGTTTATCCTTAAGAGATAAAATTAAGTGGATAACTGCACTTTATATTTTGGGTTAGAACACTCATTTTTATTAAGAATTGGCGATAACAAAAAAATAACTCATGCGGTACCATGTATGGTGGTTTATCGTAAGAACTCCAACGTTATTGGTACACCACGTAAAGCTTATACCACTACTTTAATTTTCTTCATACCCTTTTACCACAATGTATGTATGTGTGTATGCATGTATAGTAAGATTGTCTTTTAGTAAAAATAATTAAATAATTAGAACCAACTAAAACATTATCTCTGTCCTATGATAGTGAAGCAGAAGATAATGGTTTTATCCAACTACAAAAATATGATTTGAGTGTCAAGAAATATCTCATTTGATTCTTACAAATTTATATGTTCATATTTGAATCATAGTATAACATCAATGAAAAACACTTCTAAGTTGTGAGAACTTAATGAATTCGGTCTTTCTGTGCGAGTTTGACCCTCATTTTTTTCATATCCCTATATTAAAATATTAAATAAGATTGTCCTAATTTTTTTTTTAATTTAGAAGTAGTGTTTTCGGCCCTTTACAGCAGCTGTAAAAAGCTGATGAAATAAATGTTGTAAAAAGAAGTAAATGAGAAAAAAAAACTAGTTTTTTTGATTTTTTTAAATTTTTTTGGAAAAGTTGATTTTTTAGGATTTTTGGTAAAAAAAAAAAATTCAAAACACCTTTTTTAAGGCCGAGTTCTCTAAGTTCTCACAACTCCTATAAGCTTTCATTTTACGCTAACCCTTGAAACATATATATATAGGATAAGGATCATGTGAGAAGTAGTATGCTAATTGAGAAGTATTTTGAACCACACATTTTTCCCTAAGCAAAAAAATACAAAAAAAAAATGTAAAAAAATGCAAATATTTTTTTAACAAAATCGGAGCTTTTTTTACAAGGTTTTGTTTTGTTTTTTTTTTTTTTTTTGAATTTATACATATGTGTATATTGTTAATCTTTTAACTATAGATATGTGTATATTGTCAAATATACATATATGTATATACATGTTTAAAATTGAAAAATAAGTGTTATTTAGGGTTTAGCATTAGTATTTAGGGTTTAGTATTAGGGTTTAGCTTTAGGATTTAGTAGTAGGGTTTAACATTAGGGTTTAGCAATAGTATTTAGGGTTTAACATTATGGTTTAGCTTTTGGGTTTAGCTTTAGGGTTTAGCTTTAGCTTTTGGGTTTTGCTTTAGTGTTTGCACTAGGGTTTAGCTTTAGCTTTAGGGTTTAGCATTAGGGTTTAGCTTTAGGGTTTATAATTAGAGTTTAGGGTTTGGGTTTAGCTTTAGGGTTTAGAATTAGGGTTTAGCTTTAGGGTTTAGAATTAGCTTTAGGGTTTAAGGTTTAGGGTTTATAACACTTATTTTTCAACTTTAAACATGTATATACATATATGTATATTTGACAATATACACATATGTATAAATCCAAAAAAAAATTTAAAAATTAAAACCTTAAAGAAAAAGCTCCGATTTTTCCCAATTTTTTTTTTTTTTTTGCATTTTTTGCTTAAGGAAAATCTATGGTCCAGATTGGTTCTCAAGTTTCTCAAATACGGTGGACTTCTCTTAGGATCCCTACCCTATATATATATATATATATATATAGATAGATATAGGGTAGGGTTCATGCGGAAACTACCATATATCGTGAGAAACACTTGTAAACACAACCAAAATAAACCCAAAACAAATAATGAACCTCTCATCCTACCACCACCCAAAAACCAAACCCCCCCCCCCCCCTCAAAAAAATAAAAAATAAAATAAAATAACTATACCCACCAAAAACCTAACCCCCCCCCCCCCACCCGCCAAAATCCTAAACCCCCACCCCAACTTCCAAAACCCTAAAAAAAACCTAAACCTCCACCCACCCCACACAAGCTAAATGTTAAAAACTAAACTATAAAGTTATATGCTATTTTTTTAAAACATATTTTACATTTAAATCATTTATAAAAAATTCGAAAAACTTATTAATAAAAAGTTACGATTTTAATTAAAAATAAAAAAAGCTGCAAGGAGCCGAAAACACCACTTCGATTTTTTTTACGGCCGTCTTTATAACATTTTACTTTAGGGGTGTGAAAAAAATTGGAGCAAAACTCGCACGTAAAGGCCGAGTTCTCTAAGTTCTCACAACTCATGTGAGTTTTTCCTTGATACGAATCATATATATATATATATATATATATATATATATATATATATATATATATATAGGGTAAGTATCATTTCAGAACCATAAATATTTACAGAACTCGCAGAACCCCTAATAAACAATCTTTTTATTTATATATTTTTATGTTTTAATGTAAGTATCTATAGAAAACCCACTTTAATTTAGAAAACTCGGGAAACTCTAACCTCACAATGTTTTTTTTTTTAAAAAAATATACACATGTTATATACATGTTTTTAAGGTATTTGGGCAAAAAAATAAAAAAAAAACGCCGAGTAGATATTTAAAAAAAAATAAACAAGTTTTGGTGTAACACGTGTTACAAATATGTCAGATGAATGTAACACGTGTTACACCAAAACTTGTTTATTTTTTTTAAAAATATCTACTCGGCGCTTTTTTGATTTTTTTTTGCCCAAATACCTTAAAAACATGTATATAACATGTGTATATTTAAAAAAAAAACATCGGGAGGTTAGAGTTTCCTGGGTTTTTTAAATTAAAGTGGGTTTTCTATACATCCTTCCCCTATATAATGTAAGTATATATATATATATATATATATAGGGTAAGTATCATTTCAGAATCATAAATATTTACAGAACTCGCAGAACCCCTAATAAACAATCTTTTTATTTATATATTTTTATGATTACATACATATAAAGAGTAATTTTATGATTTTTATATATGTAAATATATATATAGGGCTCGGTTCAAATGAGAACCACAACGAGTTGTGAGAACCGTGAGAACTTTTTCTTCCCGCGCGAGTTGGGCCAATTTTTTTTTACACAAATGTAGATGAAAATACTAAAAACACATCTGTAAAAAAAGTAAAAAAAAAAATTATCTAGTCGGTAGTTTTGACTGATGCAAGTTTTTTTACACGCTGGTGTAAATTTTGTACGAAGATAAATATGTTTTTTACGCCTCATGTAAATGTGGGTATGTGGCTTTTTTTTAATTTATTTTTGCTGAAACAAATGATTTCTTTTTATGACTTTTGAAAAAAATTCGGAAAAACCTTTTGGATGGCCTAGTTCTCACGGTTCTCACAACACAAAGTGGTTCTCATTTTAACCCATCCCTATATATATATAGGATAATGTTATATGGAAAACACTTGAATTTGGGAAAACCTTGCAAACCCAATGCATGGTCCACATTTATCTACGTGTGCATAGAAAAAATCATCTTACATTTGTAGAGAATGGCATAATTGTATTTTTACTTCTAACTTACTTTACCCAATAAGATTACTTGCTACCTTTGATTTGACAACCATAATTATACAACTCACTTCCCAGTGTACTTTCAAAACCTCCATCTTTATCTTTTACCTTATAATAAAGACATTTGAGTAGAGCCCATGAACTTCATCTCTGGAACATATATTCCTTCCACCATTAATGTCCATGGAGACTCCACCAACAACGCATGAGTTAATGTCACCATATCGTCTGATCCCAAACATGATGAAGCTTGTTCTTGGTGTTATAGAGAGAGAAAGCTAATGTTTTGGAGAGAGAAACAACATTTTTCATCTTGTTCATCTCGGGTGTGTTCATGCTTATTTCGAAGCTGATTTTCGGGTATGTTCATGCTTCATCTCACGTCGTCATCTTCGTCTCGGTTGTGCTCATGCTTGTTGAAAGCTGATTTCTAGAGTGAGAAACAACAATCTTCGTCATGTTTATCAAGAACACCAAGAACATACAGAGAGAAGCAAGTTTGAAGATCTTCATCGTGTTCATCGCATGGTTCTAGACCCGGTAAGTGTTTTAGAGAGAGAAAGTTGCTGTTTTAGAGAGGGAAACAACAATCTCTTGAGTATTTTATTTTAAAAAAATCATTTCACACTTGATGTTTTTGTTAAAATGGTTGTTAATAGGTTTTTGTGTAATGGCTGTTTTAGAGATGAAACATTATTTTTTTTTTTTGTTAAAATGGTTCTTAAAAGGGGTAAATGTTTATGTAATTTGCAGGTTTTTATTTTTGTGTTAAAAAGTTGTGCTTGGTTTGGTTTCTTGTTTGGGCTTTTGATCTGAATAGTAACTATTTTTTTGTTGGTTTGGTTGCTTTGTTTGGGGCTTTTGATCTGAATAGTAACTATTTTTGTGATGTTATTTGAGAAAAAATATTTTCTGGCTATGAATGTGTTAATATTTATGTCTGGTTAACGACTTAACGGTTATCTTATCTTTTTGTTATTAGGATGGTGATGGATACAAGGGAAATACGATCCAATTCTCGGGACCGTTGGTTTCGTCAAACGTGGATCAGATGCTGAAGGATCATGACCATGTTTATGTTACAGCACAACACAACTAACACGTGTTATAGTTTGAACTTCTCGGATATGCATGTGTTACATGTGACATGAAACCCATGTACAACGTAACACGTGTTACGTGTGACATGAAAACACCTTTTTATAACTTCCATGGCATACACACACCCTCATGTTTACAAACCGTTTCAAGACCGACCCAAACAATAAAGCAAGGGTAGCCCCTGAAAAGCTAAGGCAGCAAAGGTAGCCGCTGAAAAGCTAAGGCAGACTGTCAAAGGAAGCTCCACCATTTTCTTAGTGCTATGTATTTTCGTTTACTAGTAATATGTAATGTGAGACTCTTATTGTTTTGTCTAGTACATGATGTTGAAACGGTATGGACTTAAAACATTTTGTGTTGGAGTCGCCCGTGTTTGTACTTCTGATGTTACTAAGTTACTATTGGAGTTTATGCATCCATTCTAAGTCTTAACACACGTTATAATAGAGGCTTAACACACGTTATAGCAGGTATACTCTGCTGTTATTAAGTTACTATTGGAGTTTATGCATCCATTCTGAAAATCTTAACACACGTTATAATAGAGGCTTGACACACGTTATATTAGTTATACGGTTATGGGTATAGTAAACGGCCCACCATTTTTCTTAGTGCTATGTATTTTCGTTTACTAGTAATATGTAATGTGAGACTCTTATTGTTTTGTCTAGTACATGATGTTAAAACGGTATGGACTTAACACATTCTGGAAGTCTTAACACGCGTTATAAAAGAGGCTTAACACACGTTATATCAGGTATACTATGTTGTTATTAAGTTACTATTGGAGTTTATGCATCCATTCTGGAAGTCTTAACACACGTTATAATAGAGGCTTAACACACGTTATACATGTCAGTTGCGTAACACATGTTACAGTATGTATATACAAATCATGGTGTTTTGGAAACCACTAGCTTATACATGACACCATGTTGGGTTAAACCAAGATTATAACAGAGGCTTAACACATGTTATCCCAGGTATACGGTGTTACAATATTAACTTGTATGTTCCATATTAACTTGTACACGTGTTACAATCAGTATATGCACATCATGGTGTTTTGCAAACCACTTTCATATACATGAATACAAGTCGGGTTATAATGGATGCTTACATGTTATCATATGTATACAAGTGGGGTTACAACAAGATTACGATATTAACTAAGCTCACCATTAAACCCATCGCCCCCGTCGACTGTTTTCACCCTTGTCACATGTTAAGCAATTACATGTTCCGAACAGACAAATTGTAACACATGTTAGATCAGTATATACACATCATGGTGTTTTGTAAACCACTAGCTTATACATGAATACATGTCAGGTTACAAAAAGATTATAACAGAGGCTTAACACATGTTATACATTCCAAAATGTGCAAAACAAATGACCCGTTTCATATTATATATTCCAAAATTACCGGTACATGTGTTACCATAAATGGTTAGTTTCATATTACACGTTACATACTAACTTGTACATTTATTACTTGTACAAGTTTTACGCCCAGTATCCACATTATCGGATATTTTAAACATCAACAAAAATAAAATAGATATTACTTGTTTTTTTTAATTAACAAAAGGTTAACACACGTTATATATCATTCTAACAGGGGCTTAACACATGTAATACATGAACACGTGTCAGGTTACATCATGGTGTTCTGTTACAGCATGAACCACTAACACATGTTATAAATGAACGAAGAGTTCTTTCCCAAAGGATGTGACTTATTCAATGTCCCCGCATTAACGTCGCCTACATCCATCCAGCTTGTCAATTGAATATCTTTTATGGATCTGTTTCTGTAAATCAACTCACGTTATATATCATTCCAACAGGTGCTTAACACATGTTATGGGTCTATCTCTGTAAATCAAGCAACCCAACAAAAAAAACACTTATTGTTCAGATCAAAAGCCCAAACCAGCAACCAAACCAACAAAAAAACAATTATTGTTAAGATCAAAAGCCCCAAACAAGCAACCAAACCAAAAAAAAAACCCGTTCAAAATCTCATCCTAAAGTTTTGGATTTATTTAAAATACATGAACATTAACCATTACTAGAACACTTTCAGCCCACAAAAACATATTAACAACCATTTCAACAAAAAATCAATTGTGAAATGAAATTTCAAGAACACTTATCGGATTTAGAACCGTCCGATGAACACGAAGAAGGTATTCAAACCTTCTTCTCTCACACATACTTGAACATTCAACTCTCTCTCTCTAAAAAATAAAGATTATTGTTTCTCTATCTAAAACATCAACTCTCTCTCTCTAAAAACATTCATCGTGCCATCGTTCTCTCTCTAAAACAACAAATTATAGAGATATTCAGACCCTTCATTTGCTTCTAAAGGTTGAAGCTTTTTGTAGAATTAGACGAAGAGGAAAGAGATTGGCGTGGCTATGGTTGTTAGATGAGTTGAAAATTGAGGAGAGAGAGGGCCGGAGAAGAAGCCCGGTGAGTTTCGCCGGAGGAGGTGGTTGCTGGTGGTGGTTGTTGTTTATTTCTCCTAATTTTGAAGAGTGTTCATTCTTTGTCTTCAAGATTGGGGTGAAGAAATGGGAAAGAGGAAGAGGTAAGAGAAAGAGAAAGAGAAAGAGAAAGTGATATGATGATTTGATGGTTCTGGAAAATCACTTTCAATGTTCAAAAGCACAAAAAACACCTTTTTCACTACCCAAATTGCCCTTTAGTTGTACTAGAAACTAATATAAGAATTATTTAAAAACTAATATTTACCTAAAAATAGGGGAACCATTGATCTACTTAGATGAAACATAATCAATTGTTGATATTGGGTTTTAAGAGTTTTCTAAAAAAGATGGGGTTTTCCACTTAGCTATATATATATGATTAGGTTCAAGAGTGAACAACTTCTTCGGAGTGAACTGAATGAACTAATCTTGGCCCTTGATCATTTTTTAGATTAAAATGGTAAGATTGACATTAGACAAGTATGTTTAATTAAAATCCCTTAATTTTCTTATCTCTTATCTCTTAACTCTCTCTCTCTCTCTCTCCCTCTCTCATTTTTAATTATTTCTCTATTATTTTAATTATAAGAGATTGAAGGCTTTAAATTTTGGTAGACCATCATGGATTACGACATTATTATTCTACATCTACATCTCATATGTTGAAGTTTATTAGTGAATATTGTAGGTATTTTTATCACTCAAGAAGATGATAAAGACAAAACTATTATTTTTTTTTTCAAATGTTTTTTTTAATATTTCCGTTTACAAATTATTTAATTTCCAAATATTCGTAGCACTCATTTCTTTATCCATATAGTTTGTTTTAATTTAACTTGACTATTGTTTTTCTTTTATTATCAGTATATGTAGATATCATAATATATTGTTTTTAACTTTTTATAATTTTCAATAAATATTGAAAAATTTCTCTAAGATTGAAATTATAATTATTTTTGGGCATTAACTTTTTTTTGAATATGTGATGATGTTATTTATTTTTGCATACATGTGATTTGTTTCGTTTTCTTTAATTTCATAATTTTATATGAATCTACTCTTGTGCATGCATAATATACTATATGTTGTTAATATACACATATGTAACCATTTCTGAATATTATACACAGATGTATAAAAGTATGAACACAGTGTATAAACTAATAGCTGTGTATCGTGTATAAACTGATAGTTAGCGAGACTGTACATATCTGTATAAACTAACAGTTGTGTATCTTCTATAAACTGATAGTTAGCGAGACTGTACATATGTGTATAAACTAACATCTATGTATCTTGTATAAACTGATACTAGCGAGACTATACAAAGTGTATTTTTTTTCTAAAAAGTGTAAGAAGTGATCATGACCATTAGAATAAGTAATTGATAAATGAGATTAAATGAGTGGTAAAATTGTAATATTTGTTTTAATTAAATTGATTGAGTTCTTAGATTAAGGGTATAAAAGTAAACATAGTGTGCCTTAAATTTAGGAATCCACATGCAACTCCCCCCCTGTCTTTTTAAAACCTCAATAACTTTTTATATGTAATTTGTTTTTTAGAAAAGTTACACCATGATAACGAGCGTTTTTTTATCTTTAATATGAGTACTAGGGGGGATAGTGCACAGTCCTCCCAACCGCCGGAGTGATCTCACTCCGGGAGCCGCTACCCGACCAAGCTAGCTCCGCGGTGACTTCCCCTTGCCGAGTTCTTACCTTGGGCGACATATGCCACTCCCAAGACTCGAACCCGGTACCTCTGGGAAGAGGTGGGTGTCGGTGGCCAACTGGGCTACCCCAGTTGGTTTTTTAATATGAGTACTATATTGCTATATATCTAAAAAATAGGAATCAAGTAGTTGATATGTTTTACCGGTAGTGGTGTGTTTTATATGAAGGTGTGGTGTGTTTTGTATGACAACGTGTTTTATAGTTTGGATTGTGTTTTTTAAGGATTGTTGTATTTTGTAGTGATTAATTGTGTGTTTTAGTAGGGTGTTTGGGTGAGCATATTTTTTTTAAAGTTTGAATGATCTATTTGAAAGAAAATTGTGTGTTTTATAGTTTGAAATGATGTGTCTTACCAAATTTGATAAAACACCATTTGATTATTGCAAAATACATAAAACACACTATATCTAACATGTAAAAAAAATAAACAAATGAATTATGATTTAGGTATGTGTAATTGACGATTTTGAATTGTTAAAAGATATATGGTTTCCTTAAAAATCTCATTTTAATGTTTAAGAAATATATCTTCTAAAATAACTTAACAATTGAATTACCTTTATGCCATTGTATCAAAAATCTCAAGATGTCACATGTCAAAATAAGAACACCTCTTATACTTTGTAAGAAAAATGAACTTGGTAGCCAACTCTTACCCATATATATATATATACTAGATTATTCCCCCTCTACTTCACGAGGTTGGACTATTTAAGTTATGTATACAACAAATGTATAATAAAAAGATTACCTGAACTTCTTGGGCAGTAAAAAATAATTTATATTAATTTAATTATGTCATTAAATAAAATAAAAAGAAATGTTTTCAAATGTTATATTGTTTTATAACTGTTTTGAATTAATAGGTGTAGTTCAAATAAATTTTAACTTAATTGACAAAATTTTTAAAAAACATGCATTAAATAATGTTTATTGACATAGTAAATGACTACATTAAAATACTTAAAGAAAAATATATAACATCAACAAACAATTTGTATTATAAAATAAACTTATAAATGGTTATGTTTTCTCCTCAATCAATATGTGAAAAAATGTTTTGAAGTTTATTATATATTAAGTAATACATTTAAAAAATAGATTAATTATTGTTATTATATTAGGTATAATTCGATGACTATATATATATATATATTCTAATTCTCTAGCTTGAGTGGGGGGGATTGCAATTTTTGTCAATATTACCACAACATGATAAAACGTTCATTGAAAGCATGTTGAAAGAAGGATGCATGGATTTAAGGGGATAAACATACTGATAGTTTTTCTTGTGTCTCGATTAATCAAAAACAAAAACACTAAACTAACAAGTGTTACCACTATGATCTTTTGTAGTAAAGTTATGGAGGGTCAAACAAAAGAAAATTATGAAAAGGAATCCCACAGTTTGAAAAACAGATTTTGGTGTCCAGATTGCCCAATTTTCATTTTTCTCAGAATTATTTTTCACGTTTGCATGAATTTCAACAAAAAAGGGCACGCTTTTCGAGAAAATTAGAAATTTTTGAGCGTGTTAATCAGGAATTGTATATAATCCGACGTAATTAACAAATGTGACCCGCGTAAATAATAATCTGACCGGCGTAATTATCTAAATTCCAAGAATATGTAGTGTTCTTACCTACGTAATTGACTGCGCTTTTATAAATATTTATATTTCTTTCATTATTACTTTTATCCTTTGTAAATATCACATTATTTAACATTCTCATTTCGCAATCCGGATCTCACTTGGCTCGTTGTGTGTTTTAGAATACAAGAACCGTTAGAAACGAGATCAAAAGAAACGGACAGACTTAGGATTGGAGATATATTCTGCATGTGTTCTCTTTGAGTCTCTCACACTGAAAGGGTGGTTATGATGGTCTGAATCT
The DNA here is from genome assembly GCA_030545235.1 of Helianthus tuberosus. Taxonomy (NCBI): domain Eukaryota; kingdom Viridiplantae; phylum Streptophyta; class Magnoliopsida; order Asterales; family Asteraceae; genus Helianthus; species Helianthus tuberosus. The sequence continues at coordinate 15,667 of JARYGA010012816.1, read as the reverse complement.
GGAATGGTCGGCAGCAATGCTAAAATTGTGCACAAATGAACCATTCAACATATTTGGGTTAAATATTCTATAGCATGGTTGACAAAGTCGACCAGTCTACACAGGTGATGTACCCTAGCTTCCCAGCAGCGAAGACAAATACAAAATCCAGCTCCTAACAGGAAGAGAAACAACTGAGCTGATTACAAAGAAGTGGGTTATGTGGTACCGATGGATGTACAGAGAAGAAAGATACCCTTAGTGCTTGAAACATACAAGAAGTACAGAAAGAGCGTACGGGAAGCCAAAGCTAAACAAAGAAACGAAGAACAAGATGTTGAAGAAGATCTCCAACAGGCTGTAAAACGCAACGACAAGCGAAAGAAAGTTGTTGAAGAAGGGGGATTGAAGAAAAGCAAAAAGGCTCACCAAAACCCTAAAATACTCTTGTGGGATAATATACAAGACGGATCAAATAGGGAGGAGATCGTTACGAAATACCCTCCAAGTTTGTTGAGTGGGGGGCTCGAGGAGGAAGTGTTATGTGAAATTGATGGAGGAGAAGAGGTTGCCCCAGAACACCCCAAACGGTTCAAGAAAGAGCGCGAGAAACTTCCAGACTTCTATCAAGTCATAACTATTGAAAAGACAGAACTGGCCGATAAAATTATTCAATGGAAGTATTGTGATTTGAAAGGAATGTTCATCATGAAAAGAAAAGGCAGGGTGATTCAGTACTTCGAACTGGTCTTGACATGCAAACTTTACCCACGTGGGATGCTCGTGAGCTGGGAATGCTAGAGATGATAAATCCAACACACAGTAGCATCGGGGAAGATTTCGAAAGACTCCTGCTACTTGAATGTATAAGAGGTTTCACTATTTTCAAGCCTAGACGACCAAGGCGAAGAGTGTCCAAAACAGAAAATGACCAAATCATAGGTAAAGGGAAAGTGACATGGGTCATCAATCCAGCTAAAGTCGTCACCTAAGTGAAGATACCTCTAGAGCAGCCAATTATGCTTACAGATTTCAAGAAATGGTTTTACAATAGTAAAACTGAAAATGAATACCTCGAGGAAGTTATGCTCTTCCAAAGAGCTGTAGAAAAAGCTAGAGAAAGAAGGACGGAGATGTTGGAGATCTTATTCAGAATTGAAGAACAAAAGGAGCGTGACGAAGCTCGAAAGAAGAAAGAAGCTGAAAAACCAGCTAAACGTCAATCACCTGCTCCAAAAGACAAGCATATTTCATCTGAATCAGACATTCAAGTGATACCACCTCCGACTTCATCCACATATGAAGTCACTATGGAGGATCCATCAACAACTAGTTAAACTACTATCAATCAAACAACTCCACCAAGAAACACTGAAGAAGCCACTGCAAGCCCTAAAGCTCAAGACAAAGACTGAAGACTCTCAAGTACGCAACAGTTTGGGGGGGATATTGTTAGACCAGTTTGAGATCGTTGGTACTTGAGTATTATAGTTTAGGGTTGTCTGTAATAGTTAAACAAAGTTAGAAGGGTAAAACTGAATATTCTGTATAGTTTAGGGTATGTGGCGGCGTATTAAACTTTCCAACGTATTTAATAAATACGTTGGGTAGCCAGACCTTATATATATATATGAATCATTGGCTCCTTAGTGTCCAAGTTTCTTGGACCAAGGCATTTAATAAATACGTTGGGTAGACAGACCATATATATATATATATATATATATATATATATATATATATAGGGGACCGCTAAAATGAGAACCACCTCCAGTTGCAAGAACCGTGATAACTACACCGTACGGGGCGAGGTACACCAATTTTTTTTTTCATAAACGTAGATGCATGTATTATAAACACATTTGTAAAAAAAAATTCAAAAAAACATGTCGTGTGTGTAGTTTTGAGCACCACAAGTTTGTGTTTACGGGTACCGTAAAATTTATTTAAAATTTACGGTACCCGTAAACACAAACTTGTGGTGCTCAAAACTACACACACGCCATTTTTTTGAATTTTTTTTACAAATGTGTTTATAATACAAGCATCTACGTTTATGAAAAAAAAATTTGGTCCAACTCGCCCCGGATCAAAAAGTTCTCACGGTTCTTACAACTGGAGGTGGTTCTCATTTTAGCGGTCCCCTATATATATATATATGTGGTAAGGTTCATGCGAGAACCGCGAGAACCAATGTGAACACAAAATAAAATCTAAATAAAATCTAAAAAAAATCAAAAAAGCACTAAATTTTTTTTTTACTATTTTTTTTAAATCGCTATATTTCGTTACCATAAAAAAAAACTTTTTTTTCGAGTAACAGTTATCCATGCATATGTGCATATGTATCACTACTTCGACAAATTCGGTAATACGTTATCAGGAATAGACAATTGCACTTTAATTTACAATACCATTTGTAATACACTACTTTTTACATTACCAATATTCAAAATGCACATGTGCATCATTAGGTATAACCATGATATAACGTGTTTTGGTACAAAAAGTTTGTGATTTTGAATGGAGAAGTAGGCCCATATATATGTTTTTTTGTTAGTTATATCTAGTGGTTGATGGTTTGGTTATAGTTGTCAATTTATGATGTAATATGTTGATTGGATGGTATAAATGGTGTTTACATCCATGTAATAAAGTGAAAATATTGTTAATGGTATTGCATTATGGATGGTAGGAGCTAATGGTATTGTATTGTGGATGGTATGAGGTAATGGTAGTGTATTATGGATGGTATGATAGATGAAAGGGAAAGTGTATTCAAAGTAGTGTACCAAAACACCTTATTTCATGTTGATACATATAAATGCACATGTGCATTTCTAATATTAGTAATGTAAAAAGTAGTGTATTACATATGGTAGTGTAAATGAAAGTGCAATTGTCTAATATGTATAATGAATTACGGAATTTGTCAAAAAAATGAAAAAAATGCACATGTGCATGCTTGTATATTATGGATGCAATGATAGATGAAAGAGAAAGCAGTGTACCGAAACACCTTATTTCATGTTGATACATATAGATGCACATATGCATTTCTAATATTGTTAACGTAAAAAATAGTGTATTACACGTGGTAATGTAAAAGAAAGTGCAATTGACTATTATTTGTAATGAATTACGGAATTTGACAAAGAAATGATACATATGCACATGTGCACGGATAACTGTTACTCGAATTTTTTTTTATTTTTTATTTTTTTGAATTTTTTTTTATTAACAAAATATAGCGATTTTTCCAAAAAAAAAATAGTAAAAAAAAAAATTTGGGTGTTTTTTAGATTTTTTTAGGAATTACTGTTTGTGTTCACACTGGTTCTCGCGGTTTTCGCAATAAAGGGTGGTTCCTAACGGATCTTTGTCCTATATATATATATATATATATATATATATATATATATATATATATATATTGGCTCCTTAGTGTCCAAGTTTCTTGGACCAAGGCATTTTGGTGTTCATCTTGTGTTTGTGCTCTGATTTTGTGCTTGAATCTGATTATCCAGGATCTTTGATTGTTTACAACATTGTGGGATTACAAATCAACAATAGTTGATTAGTTCTTGGTCAAGAATCTTCACCTTCTTCTTGTTTTTCTTACTTTTTATCATTCAAACACCTAATCAATAGGTGTTTGGGCATTGTCAATCACTATCACTGTGATCCGAATCTCTTTTGGGACTCACACCTAAACCTTTAATTTCAAAACCCACAAAACACATCACCCAAAAACCATCTTTGGTTCTTTTGAAAAAAATGCAAATTCACGTGACTTTATTCTATAAAAAAAACCTCTCTAGTTGCTTGAAATAAATAAGCAAAACTATTGCTTATAATCACTTAATTAGTTCATAAAGTCACAAAAAAAATTTCAAAGAAAACCAAAATTTTACGCCTTTAGCCACTTCTAAAATAAATCTACCCTACCCTTAACCAAAACCTTCCCTTTCAAAGTCCTCTTGATATTTACAAGGATTAAGTTAAAAAAGAGGAGGTTTGATTTCTTGTAAAGCATATGGTAGGAGTAAGTTACGTACCGGGACTGAGCGTTTCACTTAATTCATCTTCGGTCGAGTATTGAGTGATCACTTGTGAGGTATGTAAATGTACATATAGCTAAATGAAATTTTAAAATATATGTTATGCTTAAAATTATTTATTTTTCTTAAAAAGTTCTAAATAAATCATGTCGAATATGATTGTAAATAAAATAAAAACAAGAATAAAAAGAACTTGGATTCCTGATATTCTACAACAAGACCCAAAAACTTCTCTTCTACCCATTCCATTTGGGAGTGTAAGCAATACTAAAGAGTTTTGCTTGAGGTCAAGTAAAGATTCAAGTGTGGGGGTATTTGATATGTGCAAAATGACACATATAAATTGTATCAAATAAGGTATAAAAACAACCCTTTTAGTAATGATGTTGGAAAAGTGTGTTTCCTTGTTTACTTTTGATTTTCAGGACTAAAAGAGCTTAAGCAAACAAAAGGAACAAATTAACGACAAAAACCAACATAAATAAGGAAGGGAAGTTGATACACTATACCAACCCTCCAAGCTTCACCCCAAGAATAAAAACAATAATCCAGAAGCCAAACACGGGGCCGTGCCTCACTAAAGATTCTCTGAAGAAAAAGACAAACAAAAACCAAAAAGGGACACGTGGCCGTGTCTCCTTGACACGGGTCGTGGTCAACTCTCAGATTTGCAAACCTGTGTTTGTATAGTAAGGACAAGGGCCACGGGGCTGTGCCGTTGACACATGGGGCCGTGTGTGCAGATGGACTGACAAGAGCATTAAATGAAGACAGAGCAGGAGAAGGACATGGGTCGTGCCTACTGCTTCCAACTATAAATAGAGGTGCTTGGTTCACTTGCAACTCATCCCTTGGCAAACCATTTCTCTCACTTCCACCACCACAACACCGTCATCTTCCACCACAATAGTTGGAGTTAGAGTGGGTAGTAGTCTCGGGATCCAAGATTGATAGTAAGAGTCTTTGTCAAACTGTGGCCATGCTTGGCTAATATCTTACATCACTTGGTGAAGACGAAATCATTTATGTATTACTTTTGATTTCCAACCTTCCGTCACTTTTTAATTGGGTATGTATTAATGAATTTAATAATTAGTTTTTTATATGGAAAGTGAATTTTATTCTATCATCTCTTCATGTTTTGTTGATTCACTCATTCGTGTCTTTATGGTCTATATAAAGCGCGTTAACTACCTGGAAGGGGGTTAAAAGGGTGGTTTGGGTAAAATTCTTGCCTCGTTCAGTGTATAGATCCTACAAGGACTTGATTCAAGCTTATTAGGACTTCCCTTGAGGCAGATAGCATCAAATCGGGGGAAGTAAGAACAACTTGAATCCCTTATAAATAAACTACTATTAAAACTTTAAACCGGCCTTGCGGGACTGTATCTCTGCTGACTTAGACCAATATGGCAGAGGGTAGCGTTGCCTGCAAAAGAGGGACATGCCAGATTTGCATTAATAACTTACTTAATTGTCTTTCAATATGTCGGCCTTGCGGGACTGTATCCCTTCTGACTTAGAACAGTATCGCTGAGGGTAGCATTGCCTCCAAAAGAGGGACATGCCATTGTAACTAAGATAATCTCCTAAAAAACCCAAAGTGCGAAAATCATCAAAGGATACATAAAAGATAAGTCGAAACCAAGTGATTCTATCTTGTTTATTTGTTTCTTCTATTATTTTAGTTTCTTTCTTTATTTTTACATGTTTAAAAAACCTTTTCTCAAAATTTGGGTCAATTAGACGTTGACGATAAACCGGTATTAAAAGCTCTTGTGTCCTTGGACGACCTCGGTATCTTACGATCACTATACTACACCAACGATAGGTGCACTTGCCCTAACGTGTTGTAGAGAATGATTGTTCATATCGTGTTTTACAAATTTAAAGCTTGATAAAAGAATAAAAGGTACTTAAAATATATCGAAAATTCGTACACACTCGCACCACGTCACGGGGCCTCTTAGGGGAGAATGCAGGAGGGAGAGTGACAAAGATAGGGACCCTAATATTAAGCAATGTCTTTGGAAAGTCAGGGATGGACATTTTACGGCTGTGGTTAAGGTCCTATGCTCCAGTGGAGTCGCCCCTCCATGTGATTCGACCTTGAAAGCTCTTATTGATAAACACCCTGTGGTGCCACCCCCTTCCTTGCCTCCCAACCCTCACGTCCAACCCACTCTTGTTGTTGATGAGGAGTGTGTGCTCAAATGTATCTGATCCTTTCTTAAAGGGACATCTTGTGGTAGGGACGAGATGTGGGCCCAACACCTGTTAGATACTATTGGGGGCGAGGGCTCAATGACTTCCACGGGTTTGCTAATGACCATTACTGAAGTTGTCAACTTATGGCTTGGAGGATCCTACCCTAAGGTGCTGGCTGAGTTTGTTACCTCGACCCCCTTACCCCTTTATTGAAACCCAATAAAGGAATTCGACCTACTACTGTGTTGGGTATTTGGCGAAGGTTGGTTTCCAAGATGGAAATGAAGAAGGTCGGGAAAAACATGGCTTAGTACTTGGGGAACTTTCAATTTGCGGTGGGAACACCAAATGGTGCAGAGGCGGTGCTTCATAGTGCGAACAGGTTTCTCAACTCCTTTCATGCAGATGGTTCCTTGGCCTTTCTTACCGTGGACTTCTTCAATGCGTTTAACAAGGCCGACCGCACAACCTTCCTCAAAAAGTTTCATCAACATTGCCCGTAAATCTATGGGTGGGTCCAATTCCTTTACGCCCAGCCTGCTCGGTTGTATGTTGGTAATGAGTGTATTAGGGCTACTACTGTAGTGCAACAAGGGGATCCCTTGGGGCCTCTTCTCTTTGCCCTTTCCTTACACCCCCTCATTATCCGGGTGCAGGACCACCGTAACCTCCTGTTTCATGCTTGGTACTTGGATGATGGGGTGATTATCGGCAACGCGACTTGTCACACCCCGATATTTCCACGTTTGAGCGGTGGGCCCGGTGGGGGTATCGTGACGTGGTTGGCAACATAACAGTCAAACAACACAATATTTAAATGCACAGCGGAAGCAAATGAAAGATATATTTCAACCGAATAAAATATTGTAATATCAAGTATCACAACAGTCGAAAGTTTATCCACAGGTGGATCAAATAAGTGGAAACAGTAGTTCAACAGACTTTAGGCATCTTAAGCTTGCGAGACTCTTATTGATGCTAAGGAGAAATCGAGCCTATTACGAGTAGTACCTGCATTTAATCTTTTTTGGGAAAATACATCAGTTTACACTGGTAAATACATTCAACCGGCTCATTTTGAAAAGTTTAAAAAAATTGATTTGAATGCACGTGGCACAAACTTTTATAACTTGGGATAATTATTTAAATATTTAATCTCGTAAAAGAATTACATGTTCTTTATGCGTTCAGTAGCCCGGATCGTGCCGGGTTAAAGATCAATAGACACACCACATTATTTATTTATGCACTGACGGGTGTACGCCTACACCCCGCGCTTAGGTCGTGGCCATTTCGTAAAATGATGCCAAGGATATCCGGGACATGGTCATTAACCTCCCAAAGGCTTTAAGCAAACAAAACAATTTAAACAGGACGATTAATATCAATTTAACCATCATACGTGGAAAGATTTAATGCCCGACCAAGCGGTATTTTATATACCGTAACCCAAGCCCGTATAGGGAAAATAAGTTAAAAGTATTTACCTTTGCAAGTATAATTCACAATTAGCAAATGCGGGTAGCTTTTACTGGTTCTCCTATTCTGGAACAAAGGTTTATAATAACCTATTAGAATCCTAACGGTCTTTAGTTAAGCTTAAGCTTAGACCGATTAGTTTTAAGGAATGATACGGTTCGTACGCACGATTAAGCGAAGACCGGAATAGAATGTGATTTAGACCCGACAAGTTTGGAGACTTGTCTTATATGGGTAATCTAAACACATTCTGGATTTTGAGATAAAACCGATAAGGTTTCACCCGTTTCGGCTAGTTTATGCAAACTAGTTACATAAACCGAACCGAACGCGTAAGAAGCGTAACGGGTAACCATAAGAGCCATATACATGTTTCCTAAGTTAATATGCTTCAAATATGTTGTGACATCTGTAGGATATCTTTTATTATGCCCGAAACGAATTTAAACACAAACTATGCCCCGTAGGGGTAATTTGGTCATTTATAAGGTTATAAAAGAGTTCAAGTATTAACCTGAGTTACAGGTCTGATATAATCAGCAAAAATACTTAATTTGGTAAGTTATAACAGTAGGGTATTGCATATATGTGAAACTTATCAATTATAACCAAACTATGCACCGTAGGGGCATTTTAGTAATTTCACATAAGTCGAAAAGCTCAAAACTGAAGTCTGAGTTAAACAACTTTTACCTACTGTTAAAATATTATAATTTACCTAAAATATCAGTAGGTATCAACCCTTGTATGTTTAAAATAGTTTTAGTATATACTATGCGTTAAAAACGCTTAAAAGGCGATTAGAAGCCGTTTCCGGGTTCTATATAGAAAACTGATATTTTTATTACTCCAGAAGGTTTAAAATAATGTATTTATCATATAAATTCAGTAGCAAAAGGTTTGGAGTCAAAAAGATATGTAAAACTCATTTAATAGCCCAAAAGGGCAAAACCGACAATTACCGATTCAAGCTTATAACTCTAAGTTATGCTCAGCCTAAAATTAATTAAAAATCTTCAAAAATCCCAAAATAATATATTACATCAGTGGGTAACAAGTTTGATATCAAAAAGTAGGTTTAAATAGGCTATATGCTAATTACGCCGTTACATCGCTAAAAAGCTTTCTAATTACGCTAATGAGCATAACTCTCAATCTACACCTCAAACTGATGTCAAATTTTGGGTACAAGTTTATATATCAGTAACTAAGGTTTCAACTCTTTTACATTTTCAAAAATCACGTTTTATGGTGTAAAGGGCATAACGGTCAACATATGAGCAATTAACGAAATCATGCATATTAATTGGATAACTATTGAACCAAGGTGTATAATCACAGAGGGTTATACTAGCATGTAACCTGGTCCAATTAAAGTTCTAAGGAATTTCTAAAACATGCTTAAACGGGTCAGAACTGAAAGTCAAAGCAAAAGTCAAATTATGCGACTTTCGGTTCCGAACCGGGTCTCTACTGAAAATTGTCGGGTTGAACATGTTTAGACATGTTCTAACATTAATTACTAAGTTATATTAATGATCAAACAGGTTGTATGGGTTCAACATTGCTAATTATGCATAAATTGGAAATTAAGTATTTTGTTGACTTTTTAATAACAAGTTTGACCCGACTAATGGTCTAGTTAGAGTGGGAATCAGAGGGAGCCCTTTTAAGGGTTTAATGCCCACATAATTCCCAACTTATAACTACTTTCAATTCGATTAATCACTGGACCATCAATGATTAATCGCTATGTCAACCGTCAATTACGACGGTTTGACTTTTAAGCTAAAACTAAGCAAAAACTTAACTAAGAAAGGTTAAGCGTACTTACTGAAGTCCTATGCTCGATTAGTGATCACTTGAGTCTGCTTTGGAGCCCCAGAAATGATCAGAAATGCAGAAGTGAGGTGTGATCAAAATGGATGCAACAAGGGCCTTTATATAGTACTTTTGATCTCATAGATCATTGACAAATCATGCTATCAATGGCCATGGATCATCAACAGATGTCCCTAAGTGCCTAGGACTGTTTAGGGGTCGCCCATGTAGTGAAAATATCTATTTTGGGTCGGTTATAGCGAGAAAATAGGCTGCTGTCTAAAGTTTCTGCATCTGTGCGTCGAAGGCGGCCCGCGTAGGAGTCTTCATGGGGCTACGCGGCCCGCTTTGGCCTTGTGTTCAGGTTTAAACATTTGTTTTGACTTTATTTATTGCATTTTGAACCCTCCAATTTTATTTATAAGGGCTTCAAGATATATACCCACTTTGTTAAGTCCTCGGTTAACTTTGTTATCACCCGAAAAGTCATAAACTTCTTCGTTGACGCTTTTAACCCCTTGTATACGAAATTGATCATAACTTTCTCATACGATAACAAAACCTTATGAAATTTATACCGTGCATTCTAGTGAGCATAATTAATCGTTACAAAGCTTCGGGTTTGCTAAAAGGTCACTCAGAGGTATAACTTAAACATGTTGACACATTTAACCCCTGTGGTTTGTAATCTCTCACTTTCTTTCATATTTAGCTTCGTATGATCCATGATTTATTCGTCTGAAGGTATGAGCATCATGTAGGGTTATTGTAAAGTATATTTATTCACTGTTGACATTTTAAACCCGTATATTCACATATTTTTCTTGTTTGTCAACTTTAGTCCCTCTAGAACATTCCTTCACACGTTCAAACTTATGACATGTGTCAATATATTATAGGACGTGAATTTTCGAGGTGTTACATCCTCACCCCCTTAAAAGAAATCTCGACCTTGAGATTTACTGAAACAAATGAGGGTACTTTTATTTCATTGTGGATTCAACCTCCCACGTATACTCGGGACCTCTACGGGCATCCCATTTCACCTTTACAATAGGTACATGCTTCCTTCGAAGCTTCTTAACCTGTCGATCCTCGATCGACACAGGTTTTTCAACAAACTTCAAGCTCTCTTCTATGTGCACATCTGTATGTGGTATGACCAGTGATTCATCAGCGAAACACTTCTTCAGATTGCAGATGTGGAATACATTATGAATACCACTGAGCTCTTCAGGTAAGTTTAACTTATAGGCAACTGATCCGACACGTTCGATGACCTCGAAAGGTCCTATGTATCTCGGGCTTAGCTTGCCTTTCTTACCGAAACGCATCACTCCCTTCCAGGGTGATACTTTAAGCAACACTTTGTCACCTACCTCGAAGTTAAACGATTTACGCTTTAAATCTGCGTAGCTTTTCTGCCTATCCCTGGCAGCTCTCAGGTGGTCACGAATCTAGACAATCTTGTCCGTCGTTTCAAAGACTATTTCCGGACCTGACAGTTGGACATCTCCAACTTCTGCCCAACAAATGGGCGTTCTACACTTTCTACCGTATAGGGCCTCGAAAGGCGCAGCCTTGATGCTGGTATGGTAGCTATTGTTATATGAGAACTCGATCAATGGTAGGTGGTTATCCCAACTACCACCTAAATCAATCACACATGCGCGAAGCATGTCCTCCAACGTTTGGATTGTACGCTCACTCTGTCCGTCTGTCTGAGGATGGTAAGCCGTACTAAAATTTAAACGCGTGCCCAGAGATTGTTGGAAACTTTTCCAAAAATGCGACGTGTATCTAGTATCTCTGTCAGAGATAATAGCCACAGGTACGCCATGTAGAGCTACAATCTTATCTACGTACAATTGGTCTAACATGTCGGAGCTATAGGTCTCCTTTATGGGTAGGAAATGTGCTGACTTAGTCAGTCTATCTATGATCACCCATATCGTCTCATTTCCTTTCCTTGTCTTGTCTTGGGCAACTTGGTGATGAAATCCATCGTCACCATTTCCCACTTCCACGTGGGAAGTTCAGGTTGTTGTAGCAGACCTGACGGCTTCTGATGTTCAGCTTTGACTTGTGCACATGTCAAGCATTTAGCCACATAGGTGGCTATAGACTTCTTCAAGCCTATCCACCAAAAATTTGCCTTCAAATCCTGGTACATCTTATCAGCTCCAGGATGAACGGAATATTTAGAGTTGTGGGCTTCCTGGAGGATAACATCTCGAAGTCCTCCATAAACTGGAACCCATATTCTTCCATTTAACCTCAGGATTCCGTCCTTGCCCTGAGATAATTGCTCTTCTGTGACTCCTAGCCTTTTGTTAGGATAGTTAGCTTCCAACACAGCTTCCTTCTGTGCAGCTAACAACCTTTCATTCAAATTGTTCTTTATTTCAATGCTCTTGGCATTGATTCGGATGGGTTTCACTCTTTCCTTCCGACTTAAGGCGTCGGCGACTACATTCTCCTTGCCTGGATGGTATCTGATCTCACAATCATAATCATTCAACGTCTCCATCCATCGTCGTTGCCTCATGCTTAAATCCTTTTGGTTAAACAGGTGCTGGAGGCTCTTGTGATCAGAATAGATCACACACTTGACACCATATAAATAGTGCCTCCATAGCTTTAGTGCAAATACAACGGCACCCAACTCCAAGTCATGGGTGGTGTAATTCTTTTCATGCACCTTTAACTGTCGTGAAGCGTAGGCAATAACTTTGCCTCTCTGCATAAGCACACATCCCATTCCGGTGTGTGATGCATCGCAGTAAACCACGAATTCTTCGGTACCTTCAGGTAATGTAAGTACAGGAGCATTGCTCAACTTCTGTTTAAGTATATCAAAGGATTCTTGTTGCTTAGGGCCCCAAACGAACTTTACTTTCTTCTTAGTCGAAGAAGTTAATCCTTGAAAAATTTTCAATGAAGCGCCTGTAGTATCCTGCCAATCCCAAGAAACTGCGAATTTCCGTGGGCGTCTTTGGCTCTTGCCAATTCATGACAGCTTCAACTTTAGCGGGATCTACTTGGATTCCGCGTTCGCTAACCACGTGTCCAAGAAATTGGACTTCACGAAGCTAGAATTCACATTTAGAGAATTTGGCATAGAGCTTCTCCTGCTGAAGTAATGAAAGAATACATCGAAGATGCTTCTCATGATCAGCCTTGTTCTTCGAGTAGATGAGGATGTCGTCTATGAAGACGATGACAAATTTGTCCAAGTAGGGCTTGCAGACGCGATTCATGAGATCCATGAATGCGGCAGGTGCATTTATGAGCCCAAAAGGGATCACTAGGAACTCGTAATGACCATAACGAGTCCTAAATGCAGTCTTGTGTACATCTTCATCTTTAACCTTCAATTGATGATAGCCTGACCTCAGATCGATCTTAGAGAAGTAGCTTGCCCCTTGGAGTTGATCGAACAGATCGTCGATTCTGGGCAATGGGTACCTATTCTTGATCGTGACCTTATTAAGCTCACGGTAATCGATGCACAGGCGCATCGATCCATCCTTCTTCTTGACAAATAAGATTGGTGCTCCCCAAGGAGACGAACTAGGTCTAATGAAACCTTTGGCTAGCAATTCATCCAGTTGCGTTCTTAATTCCTTCATCTCCGTTGGTGCCAATCTATAAGGTGCTCTAGCAACAGGTGCTGCCCCTGGGATGATGTCAATTCTGAATTCGACTTGTCTATCTGGTGGTAAACCAGGTAGTTCTTCAGGAAAAACATCAGGGTATTCAGAAATGACGGCGATATCTTCCATCTTCGGTTTCGGCTCATCAATAATCACTTGTGCCATGTAGATGACACAACCCTTCTTTAAACACTTAGAGGCCTTGAGCATAGTCACTTGCTCAGGCAGTCCATACTGGGTATCTCCCCGAATGGTAATTGATTCACCAGACGGAGTCTTAATCACCACTTGCTTCTTGTTGCAGACAATTTGGGCCTGGTTATGAGATAACCAGTCCATACCCAAAACTATGTCAAAACCGGCTAACTTAAAGGGAAGTAGGGACAAAGGAAAATAGTGGTTCTTAATGGATATAACACATCCATCTAACACAGTTGAGACGGTTTCTATGGTGCCATCTGCTAACTCCACCTCATAACTCACACTTAAGGTTTTAACAGGTAAATTCAGTAATTTGCAAAACTTATGATCTACAAACGATTTATCAGCGCCTGAATAAAAAAGTACTCTTGCATAGACATCATTTATGAGGAAGGTACCTGTAATCACGTTGTCGTCCTGGACAGCTTCCTTTGCATCCATCCTGAAGACCCTAGCATTGGTCTTCTTTCCTTCATCGTCTTTCTTTGCATATTTTGGGCAGTTGTTCTTAATGTGCCCCTTTTCATTGCAACGGTAGCACGTTGCGTGTTTCAGCTTCTTGCAATCCAAGGTCTTGTGCTCCTTGGACTTGCATATTCCACATGCAAAAGTTCTTGACTGAGTCTGCGAGTTCGATTCATATCTGCACTTCCCGAAGTGCTGTCTCTTGCAGATCTTACACTTGGGCTTTTCACCAGACTGATGCCCATCCTTCTTAGACTCAGACCCTTTCCTGTGGTCATTGTTTCCTCGGTGCTTCTTGTTTGACCTACGTGAATTGTCATCTTCACGTTTCCTTTTCTCGGCATCCGTGTTCCTCAGCGATCTTTGTCGGACCGCGTCCAGCGTGAGGGACAAGGATATATCAGTTACCGATCTGAAAGTAGTTGGCCGAGAGGCCTTTACGCTTGCCTTAATCTCTGGGGCTAAACCCCCAATGAAACGATCGATTCTTTTGGGTTCCGGGGTCACCAGATACGGAACCAATCTTGATAATGTGTTGAAGCTCGTGAGGTAAGCTTGGCAATCAAGATTCTTCATAACCAACGACAGAACATCCGATTCAATCTTTTCGACCTCATGTTGAGGACAGTAGTTCTCCCTGATGAGGGCAACAAATTGCTCCCATGTCATGTTGTACAATGGGATCTTCCCGGTAGCTTGAATCAACGATCTCCACCAGGCTAAGGCTTCACCTTTAAATGATTGAGACACGAACTTTACCACATCCTTCTCAGCGCATCCGCTGATATCAACCACAGTATCCATCTCATCCAGCCATGTCATACAGTCTATGGCCCCCTTTTCCCCAGTGAAATCCCTGGGTTTACATGAAACAAAGTACTTGTAGGAGCAACCCTTATCACGGGGTCCTTGATTCAGCATTATCTTCTGAGATGGATCACTTTGATGATTTGAAGAGTGACGATCGTCATCTTCTTTCCTGGGTTCATCCTTCTTGGAGGGTGGCTTTGAATGTTAGATAGGGTCTTACTTCGAGTCCCACTATATTCTTCATACTGCCGCTCTAAGGCCTTTGTAACAGCGTCGTCTACTAACGCTTTCAGTTCAGCACCCGTTATATTAATTCGGGCGTTATCATTTTTCTCCCTTGGGTGACTATTAATTTCATCCGAGTCAACCATTTTAATTTGAACTGTTGCATAAGACAATGACAATAGTTTATTTGGGAGTTTATTATAGAATTGTCTTTTATAGCAATTCATTAACCATGGTAAACAGAGACCAGATTTGGTTAATTTGTTAATCATATTTATTTAGGATTTTTTATTATAATTTATCCTAATTATAAAAACAATAACAGTTTTATTAGTGGCACAAAAAGGCCTAGTCACAAGGACATTTTTAAATTATAAGCTATGATTTCAGAGAATCAAGGCTTTGAGGTTTGAACATAGTTCATTACCTTTTTTCTGACAGGGAGTCGTAGACTACCACTGTAATTTTGGCTCATATGGAAATGAGCAAGGCCCGTAGGCAATATATTACCAATGTATGGTCAAAATATGATCATCTCAATTGATGATTTAAACCCATGATCCATAGATCATTAAGTTGGGTTAGGAATCTTTTGAAGAATCCAATAAGAAGAATGACGTGTGATTTTTAACGAATCACGTCTGCCAGGAGTGTTAACATACTTTTAGATGTTAACAGGGATCCGAATCTTTTAAACAGGTCTTACCATCTTGGCCAGGTCTTTACATTGACACTCAGGCTAGGTTTCACTCTTAAGATTCT